>VZUI01039471.1:0-10142 GCA_013401135.1 Cettia cetti
GGCAGGAATTGTTCCCTGGCAGGGTGGGCAGGGGCTGGGCTGGAATTGCCAGAGCAGCTGTGGCTGCCCCTGGATCCTTGGCAGTGCCCAAGGCCAGGCTGGACATTGGGACAGTGGGAGGGGTCCCTGCCAGGGCAGGGTGGGCTTTAACATGATGAGCTGAGCTGATCTTTAAGGTCCCTCCCAACTCCTCTGACCTGGACCAGCTCTGATTTGTCCTTCTGGAGCTGTTGGCAGAGAAGGAGCCACAATAACACATCTCCAAATTGGGAGGAAACTGTTACAATCTTCCAGTTACCCTGGGTGCTTCCCCAATCACGAGTTATTGATCTTTTGTTCCGAAGGATTTTTTTTATTTTGTCTTTTTGTTCTTGACAACCCTTTTGCCCTGTGAGCAGCATTGATTTTCCTGTGCAGGGTCACTCAGTCAGGCTGGATTTACCTTGGTGCTGTGACTGCTGTCCACAGGGAGCAGAGCAACCAGAGCTTCTGGGCCAGGAGAGCAGGGCACACAATTCTCAAACTCCTGCTGTTCACCCACAGCTTCTGAAGCAAATTAAAGCCCACCTTGAATGACCAAAGCTGCCTTTTCCCATCCTGGGAAGCTGCAACATGATCACTGCCTGGCAGGATGGGAATGTCACCAGTGCAGGGATCTCTCACTGCTTCATTCTGCCAAAGTTTTGACATGTTTGACTCAGGGGCCATTTGGGAAGATTTATGTTCCTTCTGCTTTGCTTTGAGACTGGAGCAGAAGCGAGCCTGGAATCTCAAGCAGAGCCCAGCCAGGCTCACCTGTGCTCGTGTGAGACCCACAAATCAGCTCAGGCACTCCAGCAAGTTCACAAACCCTCGGGAAACTTCAAACAAACCCAGGCTCGGTCTTCAGGATGGATGCAGAGTTCTCATAGGAAATCATTCCCAGCAAGCAGCTCAGAGGGCAAGATAATGATTCCTGAAGTGAAAATAACACAAAGCAGGGGGATTAAGTGGGATAAACACATTTTTATGCAGCTGTGCTGAAGATTTTGCTGTTGGAACCTTGCAATGTCAGTTTGCCTTCTCTGATCAGAATCCCCACATTTTTCTCTGTCTCAAACCCAAGTCACCAAAAGCCTCCTGGTCTCACCAGAATTCACTCCAAGTGCTTTAAACCCTCTGCACATCCCAGCTTGTGCTCTGTGTCTTGGATCTACCTCTTCCAGGTGCAATATTCCACCTTTTCCATGTCAAAAGTGATCTGCTGCTGCACAGGGATCTCAGGGCTGAATGGAAAACCAGTTCAGCTGCCAGGGCTGAGCATACAGGCGTGAGAGAGGGATGCTGTGTGTGGGGAATCTGGCAAGCAGAGGAGTTGATCCTGTGGGATCAGTAACTGAGATAATTGGAATATGGGTATTTGTGGGAGGAGCAGCTCCTCTGTTTGTGCTGGTGGCTCTGTTTGTGTGGAGACAGGAAGGTGGGAGCTGAGTCACTGCCAGGGTGAACCTGGGGAGGAGGTTGTTTGAAGGAGGCTTTGATCCCTGGAATTGTAAGGCTTTGTGTATTGGGATAGAGCCACAATTCTGAGGAAGGAACTGAGGAAGGAACTGAGGAAGGAGCAAGGGACTGAGGAAGGAACTGAGGAAGGAGCAAGGCTGGGTGCCCACAGAGCAAGGGACTGAGGAAGGAACTGAGGAAGGAGCAAGGCTGGGTGCCCACAGCACCCATTGGGGAGGAGCTGTGCCTCCTGTGCAAACAGGATAACAGGCATGCAGATGGGAATCACAGAATGCTTCCTCCTGGATGTGCTCTGGCCATGAAGCTGAGCATTTTACTGAAGCTTTTGGAAATTCAGAGGAGCTTGGTGGGTGGGGCCTGGGCGGCAGAAGGGAAATCCAAGGGCAGGTTTAGAATAGAGATCAGGACAAGGGGGAGTGGCTTCCCTAGGGCTGGATATTGGTAAGGAATTTTTTCCCTGGCAGGGTGGGCAGGGGCTGGGCTGGAATTGCCAGAGCAGCTGTGGCTGCCCCTGGATCCCTGGCAGTGCCCCAGGCCAGGCTGGACATTGGGGCTGGAGCAGCCTGGGGCAGTGGGAGGGGTCCCTACCCTGGCAGGAGTGACACTGGGTGGGATTTAAGGTCCCTTCCCATCCAAACCCATCTGGGTTTTTAAGGGTACCAAGCACTGGGCCCACAGCAGGACCAGCCCTGTGCTGGCACCCGTTCACTGCCCCCTCCTCGCATGAGTACAAACAGCAAAAATGTGCTTGAGCAGGGCTGCAGGCTCCAAATTCCTGCAGAGAATGACCAGACAGAGGAATAAAGAGAGATAAATCTCCTCACACACACAAATATTGTGCTGGAAATGAAGACAGTTCTGTTGTGTGAGTGTTCCGAAGAGCACGGAGCGCTGGGAACATGTTCCAAATGTCAAATGGATTATACTCCAGCGCCCTTATTGTTTCATATAAGTCTCATCTAATGTCACCCCTGGCAACAATAACACAATATTCGCTTTGATGTAGCCTCGCTGAATATTTTTAAGCAATGAGGAGACTGCCAGGGGCAGCAGGGGGAGCAGGGGCAGGCGGGGCAGGGGCTGCTCCTGCACCCAGCATGGGGCTGACAGAGCAGAGCCCCGGATTAAATCCATCAGGAAAACTGAGTTTGCAGTTCCAGGGGCCCTGACACCTGTGCCGCTGCAGCCTGGGCAGGCTTGGGATGGAGTTTTAATCAGGAGGTTTGTCTCTTCTGGAATACAATTAGGGAGCCCTGGGCTGGGAGCAGAGACCCGAGGAACACGGGGAGGGCAGAGGCAGGGATGTGGAGGGGGACAAATCATGGGAATTTCTCCAGGCAGAGCAGAGCTGTCACTGGCAAGGTCAGGCCAAAGGGAGCTGGTTCCGTGGGAGGGAAGGGGAAAATGACTGCAAAGGTGGAAAGTGTCAAGAGGCAGCGTGGGCATCTCCTCTGTTACTTGATTACTCTCCTGACCCAGAGGTTTCCATGGACCCAGCAGCCAGAGCACAAGGCCTGGGGTCCCTCCTGCTTCCAGGAGAATTCCTGGGCAAGGGCAGTGCCCCCCAGCCCTGCAGCAGCACAGGGTCACAGAGGGCACAGAGGGTATGGGGAACAAAGAGAAGGCTCAGCTCCCCCTCCTCAGCCTCAGCACGGTGAGCCCCAGCTGATCCAATGGATAACTCTGCTGGAATCTCTCTTGGAGCACAAGCCCTTCCTGATCTGCACAGGGGCATTCAGCATTCCACTGGGTGATCCCTGTCCCTGCCCTTGGGGTGCTGCAGGTTCCACCCTCCTGCCCCAGCCCCCAGGAGTGCACCAATCCCTTAATTCCTACATAAATATTATCCTTGGGAATCCCTTGGAGGAAAATAATGTCAACAGAACTGATTACCATTTCCTGTGTGGCTGCCTGAGTAACGAGAACCAGATGATGTTTATCTTTAAAAAAAATGAAAATCCCAATAAAAAAGTAATTTAAAAAGAAAAATAAAAATTCACCTCCTGGTATATTCCTGTTGCAGCTGGAGAAATAACAGGGATATGCCACATCTGCATGTTCAAATCCAGCAAAAAAAGTGGGCTTTGTTCCAGGATTCAGGGGAGGTACAACCTCCATGGCCCCGTTTCTGAGTGAAACTCCTGATTTTCAGCACATAACTCAGCTTTAAGCATTTCTGTGGGATGAGCTTAATAAATGAAGAGCTTGTGAACATTCATGCTGGGAGTACAGGTCAGGGCTCCGAGGGATCAGCTGTGCCCTTTGCAAGGCTGAGCTGGAGGGGAAGGTTTATTACTGGGGAGAGTGGTGTAACGCCCTTCTGTTCGGCAAGATCACAGCTATTTATACAGATCTACACAGTTCTGGAGCTCCTTCACCCACACCAACAGCACAAAATTAAAATGAGGTGGAAAAACCTCACTAAGATCCCATTTCAAATCCTCTGACAGGACAGAGTGTAACTCTGGGAATGGATGTGCACGTTGGGCATTGAGGGAATTGATTCTTGTCCCCTACAAAGAAAAAACTTCACCCTATGAATATCAGAACATTTCTATCTGACCAGAAGCCAAGCTCAGAGAACTCCTTCCAACCTCCTCCCTTCCCACCTACACTGCCTTCCAAAGTTTCCATCCCTCAGGGTGTAATTATTACTGATTGATCCCTTTCACCAGCTGAATTCTTGGGAGTTTATTTGCTTTGTGTCTTTGAATTCTGTGAGCAAAATCCTGTTGTTTTTTCTTTTGCCATTTTTGGTCCCAATTATAAAAGAAAGACTCATCAAGTGCCACAAATGGAATGGCCAAATTAAAACCCAGGGGTGCCCATCAGAAATGAGGGAAATCAGGGTATTTCTGTGGCATGGGGAAAACAGAGCCTGGTTTGAACCCTCAGCCCGGGCTGGAGCTGGGGCCTGGCTGTGTCCAGGGCAATCCCTCTGTCCCTGTAAAGCATCAGATGAGCTCCAAAGTGCTGGGCAAGGAATGGCAGTCATTGGGAAGACTTTGTGTCCCATAAACCTCATCTGGGCTTTTCTGCAAGGGCTTTGTGACCCACCCCAGGATAGGCCAAGGGAGCTGGGAAGGGTCTGGAAGCCCAGGAGGGGCTGAGGGAGCTGGGAGGGGCTGGAGCCCCTGGAGAGGCTGAGGGAGCTGGGAAGGGTCTGGAGCCCCTGGAGGGGCTGAGGGAGCTGGGAAGGGGCTCAGCCTGGAGCAAAGGAGGCTCAGGGGGGCCCTGGTGGCTCTGCACAACTCCCTGCCAGGAGGGGACAGCCGGGGGGATCGGGCTCTGCTCCCAGGAACGGGGACAGGAGCAGAGGGAACAGCCTCAGGCTGGGCCAGGGCAGGCTCAGGGTGGGCACAGCAGGAATTTCCCCATGGAAAGGGGGCTCAGGCCTTGGAACTGCCCAGGGAGGTTTGCAGTGCCCATCCCTGGAGGTGCCACAGGAATTCCTGGATGTGGCACTCAGGGCTCTGGGCTGGGGACGAGGTGGGGATGGGACACAGCTGGGACTCGGTGGTCCTGGAAATCTTTCCCAGATTTAATGCTTCTGTGATTCTGTGACCAGAAGGGTTTATTTTAGTGCTGGCCCAGATTTAAGGGATGATTTTCTCCTGGTAAAGGCCCTGTGAGAACAGAAAGGCTCAGCCAGGTGAAGTCAGGAGGACACTAGGGATTGGTACCACCCTGCTGGGGCTCCACATATCTGGGTCGGGCTCTTTCCATGTGGGATCATAGTGCTCCCGGAGCTCCACAGGGATCCTCCAGCCCCCAGCTCACCCTCCCCAGGCAGCTACACCACCCACAGCACCACCAGCAGCAGTGAGAAAGTTTCTTTCAGACACTGGAAGAACAAAAGGGGCAGGGACACATCTCCAGCAAACCATCCCCACTGATAAAGGGTCTGCCTGGGTTGAGTGAGGAGATAAATCCCTTTCATTCAGACTCATTTAGGGCTCAGCAATTTTAATGCTGTTTTCCATAGAAATGGATGAATTATAATCCTTTGATTGTGTGTTATCCCAAACTCCACATGTACTTTCCTCCTGTTTATCTGCTGGCTTCTGTTGTTCCAGAGAAACGCTGCTCTGAGCTGGCTTTTCTGGGGAAAACCCCTCATTGTTATCTCTGTCCCTGCAGGAGGACATAGGAGCTGCTGGGAATGGCCCAGGAGAGCTGTCCCAGGTGACTACTCTGGGAACTGCCTTTGGATGAGACAGGCTGACATCCTGAGACTAGGCCGGCAAGAAAAAGGGGTTTTTTTTTCTTCCCAGTGTCTGAAATGGCTTCTGTGATAAGAGGAAAATTAATTAGGAGAGCACTCACTGAAAGGCCTCTCGTGCCAGTACCAGAGTGGTGTCCAGTGGGGAGATCTGTTTGGTTCAGTTCCCAGAAAACTCTCCTGTTTTGCTCATGGAGCTGTGAAAGGCTGGAAATGCAGCCATTGTTGCAATAAATATTCATTCATTTCTGACCTCAGCAGCTGGTGGAGCTTTGTCTACCCTGAGCTGAATTTTTAGGAAGCTGAACACAAAGGTTCAGCACCAAGATTGAAATCAGCATTTTTTTCCAAGCCTGGGGAGGTTGGAGCCAGGGATTAACTCCGGATAACAAGCTCTGGAATTAGAATGGGACTCATTTGAGAGAAATGATCAACAGAACATCCCATTCCTGAAACATCTGATGTTTGCTGGAGGGGAAATGAGCTGATCTGTCTTGTGAAGGATCTGAAAAGGAGCTGATTTGTGTGGTTGTGAAGATCTGTCAGTGGCCCATGGGGACACACAGAATATTTGGGTTCAAACCACCTTCAGTAGCTTTTCTCTGTGGATATATTTGGTTTTGCCAGTAGAAAATGGGAGTAAATTCCAGCCAAGTCTCCCATTTTGTCCAAGACTTCTTTTTGCCTTGAGCATTTTCACCTGGACTTCCCAAATTTGGCATCAAAAGCTGCTAAATGAGAGCCCTGAAGTTCTGGGCTCACCTTGCACAAGTTGGGGGCATAAATTCCAGGCCAATGAATGCTGGTGGCAGTGGAGCTGAAGGCCAGAAGATGCCCCAGGAATTGTTCAGATGATTATTTCAATATTTCTTCTATGGCTGGGATCACTCATGGAGTAATTCCTAGGCTGGAGCACATCAGTCTCCTTTTTGTCCAATGTGTGCCAGGTCTGAAGGACAAAATTCATGTGTCACTTTTGTGTCCTGAGGGAGGAAATGTTGGGATCTTGCCAGAATATTTCTGTGGTCTGGGTGTTACAAATCCAAGGATTTCCCTCTGTGGGCTTGAGCCCACTCCTTTCTCTGAGCCAGGCCTCCAGGGGTTTAGGAGGATGTGAATTGTCCATGGGGGACAGAAGGCAGAGGGCAAGCTGGTTGCTGATTTCCTGTAAAATGGAATGCATGGTGCTGGTCTCCACACGTTTTTCTTGGAATTGTGATGGATGTTGGGAATCCGAGTGTCTCAATACCCTCAGGATTGTCACCTTTTGCTTTTTCTTTGACCTGATAAGAACTTCAAAGTACCAGAAAGCTCAGAATTGTGAATTCAGGTCAAACTCCTCTGCAGGTTCAGCTGATTCATTTGGAATATGGGAAAAGGTTGGAGCACAGATGCCCTGAGCTGAGAGCACGCCTGGCTCTGGGGCAGTTCCACCTCTGGATAAATCCCTGTCACTGCTGAAATCAGCCTCAAACCTCCTGGTGCTGTGTCCTGTTGGCAGGATTTGCTGGAATTCTCCAACATTTCCAGGTTTTTACTCTTTTTCAGCCACGAACAGGGATTAGGAGCTAAAGGCTGTGCTTGGTTTTCTCCAGTTTTACTTGATTGTGCAGAAAAAGCCCCAAATCTGCACGGCTCTGCCCAACCTCTGGAAAACAGTTTTATTTGGAACTGATAACTTCCTTCTCTCACCATGGCATCATTCCAGCAGCACCTGGACAGGAGCTGTGGCAAAACAAAAGACCTGGGTGTGAATGTTGTGCAGGTTCCCTCAAGCTCTCAAAGGCTCTCCAGGATAGGAGGCGCCTGTACCTGATGGATCCAGGAAGGCAAGAGAGACAGAAATATCCTGTGTGGTTCCATAATTTGATGTTTCCAATGCAAGAGCAGAGGGAAGCAGAAACATCCAGCAGTTCTTGCCAGCTCTAGATCGTCCAGAGGTGTTTTGCAGCCCTGGCTGCAATTCCCTGAGATTCCCAGGAATGCAGGACCAAGCCAGAGCAAGCCCTGGGATGCCCTTGCTGACACCAAGGGTTGTTTGCAAAGCCCTGCTGGGTTCCAAATGTTTGGTGCAATAAGGAAAATCAGGTTATTCCCACTGAGGACCGGTCTGTGCCTCACTGGCTGACTCCAGCCCAGCCTGGCTGGGCAAACACACAGATGTGGTGTCCTTGGATTGGGATGCACAGTAAATACGAGCCCATATTAGCACAGGCACCAATGCCTATGAAACCAGAGGCTAAATTTGGGATTTTTATGTTGCAATAAATCTTACTTCTCTACAAAGTCTGGGCAAACCTTAAATCAAAGTCTTTCTCCTCTCCCCTCTCGTCAGTTATTGATTGGGGCATTATCCATCCAGTAACCATGAGGAGAACATGCCATAACCATGATGGATCTGCCCAATTCCTGGCACTAATCCTGGGATGAGTGCGTGCTTTGCTGCCCACCCTCGGCTGTGCTTTATTCCAGAGGCCTTCTCCTCTGGCCCATCCTGATTAAAGGAGTGATGGATGATAGTTTTCCAGGTGACTTTCTGCCCAGGTAACTGGCACGCCCCAGAGTGGGCAAATCCCACCCCTCTCCCAAAATAATGCTTGTCTAGGCAAAAAAAAAAAATTACTGGGAAAAGAGAAGGAAGGAAGGGAGGTAGAGAGAAGAGGAGGAGTGAGGAGCAGATAAAGAGGTGTAAACAGGAAAAGCTGCCAGGTCAGAAATCCAAAGGTAGAACCCTCAAACAAGAGACAGGAGCTTTTCTGGAGGGTCAGAGAGGTCCTTGTGCAAATGTGGAGTTCAGCCAAGGGGTAAAACTGTTCCCAAAATACTCTGGGAGTCCAAGTGCTTTGGGATCAGCACCACCCATGGATTTATACATCTCTTTTCCTGCTGTCGCTCACAGGTGAATGTCCAGGTTCTCACTTCACTTCTGTTCCGAATCCTTTCTCCCCCCTTGCTGCTGCTGGAAGCACCCAAAAATCCCCCTGCCAATCTTCTGTTGAGAGCAGGGAGAGTGGGGAAAAAAAAATTTCTCTGCCCTGGCTATTTGTGCCATGTTAAACACCAGAAAGAAATGCTACTATGAATATGCCATAATTCATACTCATCCCTGAGCAGATTTCACTTTGGTGGGATAAATTTATCCCTGTCGGATTTCAGAGCCAGCCGTGCCTGGGACCTAATGAATCCAACCGGCTTGGGATAACAATAATTTCTACAAATCTGCTTATCTGGGCTAAATGTTTATCCCTTTAGCTGCAAACCTCTTGATCCCAAATCATTGTTATAAAACATAAGCAGGGAGTGTCTGCACGAGCCTGTAATTGAAAGGCACTTATTTGCTCAGCTGCTCAGCACAAATGCAGGGATTGAAGTGCTGTTACCTCCAGATTCCCCCATTTGATACATCCCTGCAAAATAGCAGAGGAGAGGCTCTAAAGCCACTCCTTCTGAAGAAACCAGCTGCAGGTACTGGCTGAAAGCGTGTGGGGAGCGTGGCACAGGAGCAGCCCTGGGTGTGATCAGACGCCCGCTGCTGAGCGAACACCGAATCCAGAATAAATCCTCAGAGGCAGCCAGAGCAGGGCAGCAAACAGAGCCTCTCCAGGAAAGCTGGGCAAACGTTACAGCAAGGCACAACTGCTTGGGCTGCATCGCTGACTGATCTGAAAGCAACGGAGAAAAATGCTGATTATGGGCTTTAAATAATCTGCTGGGGCTGGCTCAAAGCACTTCTGACTTCAGCTGCAGCATGTGGAGTGGGAGGATGGATGGGGCTGAAGGAGTGGGAGCACATTCCCATTATGGGATTGGCCTGCACAGCCCCACACAACTGTCCCCAAGAATCAAAGGAAAGGGGGACTCTGTTCACTGGCACTGTGGGAAAACCTCTGTGGCAATGCCAGAATCATAAAATAAAACAATCACAGAAGGGTTTGGGGTGGAATGTCGCAGTTGGACACAAAATAAAGAAGCTTGACTCCAGCCAGAAGGCAGAAGAGAATCAGAAGGCTTTATTTACAATTAATTCAGCCTTTTTATAACACACTGTGCTAAAAAGGCACATTATTGGTGCATAGAATGGACACCTCTCTCCATTGGTTAAGTAACAGAAATAGCAAAACAACATCTGGGAGAGAAGTTGTTATGGGAAAGGAATATTGTTTACACCAAATTGTTTTGGAACAAGGAAAATTGTGGAAAAGTTTCCCTTGGGAAGAGCTAGCAAAGCAATTCTCAGGCTCAGAAATATCAGACCCACAGTGGAAGGCACATTAAATATCACCCAGTGCCACCCCTGCCCTGGCTGGGGCACCTCCCACTGTCCCAGGCTGCTCCAGCCCCAGTGTCCAGCCTGGCCTTGGGCACTGCCAGGGATCCAGGGGCAGCCACAGCTGCTCTGGCAATTCCAGCCCAGCCCCTG
>VZUI01039474.1:0-81580 GCA_013401135.1 Cettia cetti
CCCTTCCCTTCCCTTCCCTTCCCTTCCCTTCCCTTCCCTTCCCTTCCCTTCCCTTCCCTTCCCTTCCCTTCCCAACTTCCAACATCCCAACATCCAAATGCTTTCAGAAAGTTGGTGGTACTGTTTTTTTGCCAAAGCACTACCCAGAAATTATTATCTATGTCTAATCAGTGGTTGTATTTATATATTCATGAGATGGCGACTTAGGCACCTGTGATGCAGGAGAATTTGAGAAACTTTTTAAGAGGTAAAAAAGTCAGCTCTCCCCACAGGAAATCCCCCATCTGCTGAGTACCAGGAGGGATTGTCCAAGCCTTCTGCTCCAGTGGTCACAGAGCAAGGGGCTGAGAGCCATGAGGCCGGTGTGACCAATATGACCAGTGTGACCAGTGTGACCCAGCTCTGGGAGCTGGGATCACCTGTCCTGGTTTGCAGTCTGTCCACACCAGGATTTGAAAGGTGCATGGCAAAATTCAAGAAGACTCAGAGCTCTTGCCCTATTTTCCCTCCTGGTTAACTATTTTGTTGTTACCTCATTTGTTTTGTGCTGTTTAGTGGGATGCTGACCAAGCTGCAGAGGGAAACTGTCATTAATTATTAAGAAATTGTCTAATCCATCAGGACATCAGTACTGCTATAATGCTTCCCCTGAGGAGACCAAAAGAGCTTTGAGTAAGGAGTTGGAGGTGTTCCAGTGAGAACATGCAGCCCCAAAACCCAGCCTTACTTCTTAAGTTTGTTAAATGAAATTTCCAGATGTTTCCTTCCTTCTCAGCATTGCACACCAAAAAGGCACAACAGTCAGTTTTTAGAAAATGGACTTTGTTTTCTGGGAAAAAAATATTGCTGAAGGGACTAAGAGACAGGATCCTGAGGGGTTAAATGGTCCATGTCCTTCAGGCACCACACATGAAATAATACAAAAAGTCTGATCAAGGACTAATTTATAGTCATAGTAACACATTACAATCCTGTTGATCTTACAGCTAGAACTGAATAAAATCCTCTTGTTTTACTTCCAGGTGCTTCACAGACATGAGATGGGTGCTTCACACCCATTTACCTTGCTGTTGACCTATTTTTGTATGGCTGATACATGACTAGGAGGATGCCCAGGATCAATCTGAAGGCAACAGGATTTTATTTACTCTATTGCAGTGTCTGACCTCGACTTTTAGGTGCTGAATGTTGTTCCTCTTGGTCATTGAGCCAGAGCCAAGCATGTATCATGTGTCAGAGATGGCAGAGATTGCCCACCCTGGTCTCCCTCAGAGAGGGCTTTGGCCAATTCCACTTCTCCTCTGCCAGTAATTCCCTACTGTGTGGCAAAAGAAGATAAAAAAAAGCAGCACAGGAGGTTCTGTAGCTGGGTATGAATAAGCTCTAAATCTGTGTCTCTCAGTCCTTAACTCTGGGAGAAAGCATCTGATCCTTCTCACTGGCATTTACTTGATGGCTTGAAGCGGGAGAAACCTCAATAAAGTGTTATCTATGAATCACTCAAATTTAAGAAGGGTTTTTCATTAAATCTCCTGTTTCCAACCTTTCTTCTCCCCTCCTCTATTAAAGTCATGAATGAGGAGTGGAAGGCTCACGAGCTGCTGTCAGGAGTGATAAGGACACCTCCCTTGAGCTGATTAAGAGGCTTCTTTGCTAACCATGAGAGCAAGGCTGTAAGCCTGCAGCAGGGCTCATCATCCTTAGATGTGATAGCTTCTCTCCCTGTCTGCAGTTCCAGGTGGCTGTGATTCATCTTTAAGCTCTTGATAGCCAGGACTTCTCAGGATGCTCTGCAACCTGCTGACAGCTACAGCTGCAGATGGCTTTTCCTCTTGAGTCCAGTACTGTACATCCCCTCTCTTCTTTACAGGACTGGGAGCCCAAGGCTGGTCAGAAACAATTTTGGTGGAAAAAGCTTGTTCTTTGGAACATTTAAAGGAGTGGAAAAAACCCCAGTTTGTGTAAAGCTTTTGTCAGAGATTGGTGTTAAAGTTCTGTACAATTAAATTTCTTGTTGAAATGCAAAATCCTCTGTGTCACATTCACTGTCCCTTTGTGATCTTTAGAACAGCCTTAGATGATTTTAATCTCCCTCACTGTTTAATTTATACTCCAGACTTTGAAGAAAACACCACTTGTATCATCATGGCATCAGCATTTGAATATATAAATTTACAAATAATACAGTAACCCTTGTCTACAGTGAAGACTCTACTAATCCAGGGTGAGCAGTTTGAACGTGGCAAATATTATCCTGACACAAGAAAGCACCTTTCCAAAGGAAAATAATTTCTGAGTGGGTTTTGACCGCTCTGTGCTAAGAGTATGTGGTAAGTTTACCAATAATTAAATACACTGCAATTTCACTAATTGTTTGATTAGGGGCAATTCTCCAGACATTCTAATGTGTCAGGTTTTCAATAACAGAGCTGACAAATTGGTTTCTTATTTTCCTTTTGCTGTAAATCATGGAGTGTGACTTGCTAGGAAGCTCCAAGTATGGAAATGAGGCACAGTGAAATGCAGAACCATGCAGTGACTGGAGTGTTTACATTTCATTCTAAGCAAAAAGGCAAAGGAAAATACCTGAGGGAGGGAGTTTGATTGTGCAAATGGTTCCCTCAGAGGCAAAATCAAGCCTTGCACAATTAAATTGAGGCACAGTTATGTGGAACACAGAAATATACATTTTTTGGTAAAGAAAAATCCAAAATCCCCTGTTTGTTTCATCAATAATAAAGAAGTTACAGCAAAGGGAGTGAAGGTAAAAGAGGTTGTATTTGAGAGTGAAGGAAATGATGAGAACAGAGCAGCTGTGACACACCAGAGGGAATGGGCCTGGAGTCCACATATTTCCAACATGAGGACATCCTCAAGGATCTGAAGAGAGGTTTGTGCAAATAGAAACGGCCACTGCTGCCCTGGGATCAGGATATGGGATCTCTCCCTGCCCTGGGGATAAAAGGGATATAATGGGGTTCCCCATTAAGAGACAGGGAAGAAGAGGTGAGGCTTTGAGTCCTTTGTCAGAAGATTGCCCCAGGGTGAGAGGTTGGGTCTCCTGTTCCAGGTAGATCCTTGTCTCTGCTTTTGTGAGCACTGCTTCATAATCTGCTTTAACAAAATGCGAGGATATTTGTTAAGGAAAAAACCCCCTGTTCTTCAAGAGCTGTTCTCCTTTTCTCCAGGAAAGCTGACATTGTCTTTGTCTACCATCCTGGCCTGTTTTGTGTTCCCATCAATCAGCCCCTTTTCCTCATGAAATCCTGCCCTGTTTCTCCAGGTCCGTGTCTTTTCATGAACCTCAATGCATTGCCAGAAAGCTTTGATGGCTTTCAGTTCTTGAAATTGCACTGTTTCCTTTGTCCTGGCATGCAGCTTGCATGCAGATCTGCTCTTTAAAGAGAGCTGGAGCATCAGTCAAGTGGATTACAGGAAGCTGGCAGATTCCAAAGGCTTTATGAAAAATGTCTGTTTTTTGGCTGGCAGATTGTCCCATGAAAAGGGAATTCCATCAAAGCTGAACTTCTCTGCATCTGAGAGCTTCAGATAATTGGTGAAACAGATACATGCTTCATTTTTGCCCACAACATGGATAATTCTGATGAAAAAAAGCTATTTCACTTTACCATTCTTTAAATGTCCCATAAATTAGGAAAGAGCAGCAAATAAAATAAGAGGCCATCATCACTTACTATTTCATAACCTTTCAGTTCAGACACAGTCTCTGAAAAACTAATTAAGGCACTAGTGATGGCTAATGTATGCACTCCAAATAATGCACACTCAGGCTCTGTTTTCAGCCAGAGCAGCTGAGGTTCATTAACATTACACCAACAAATGAATTCAGTCTGGGGTAATGCCTCCCGATTAAACCTTCCACAGCCCACTTAACTGGAGCTTTGGTTTGTGTTTGACAGACACTTTAAACTCCCTGGAGACTCTCTGCTCTCCCCTTTGCATTCCAGCCCCTTCTGAAGGCCAGATTCTGGCTGCTCTCAGCTTGGTTAATGACTTGCTCGTTCCATGGAGTTTAAGTGAGATGAACTTTAGGGCTGAATATTGTCCCACCTGGGGAGAGGTAAGAGAATGGGACCAAAATGGTGATGCTGATAACAAAGGGGTGATTTTTAAGTTATCCCATCACAACCACTGCTCAGAAAATTGGTTTCAGGGAAGACACTGGGTTGGGGTTCAAGAAATGGCTCAGCCTTAAGTTTAAACCTTAAACTATAAAATAGTGACGGGACAAGGGAGAATGGCTTTAAACTGGAAGAGAGAAAGTCTTGGACACTTCCCCATCCCTGGAAGTGTCCAAGGCCAGGTTGGATGGGGCTTGGAGCAGCCTGGGATAGAGGAAGGTTCCCCTGTCAATGGCAGTGGGTGGCACTGGAAGAGCTTTATGGTCCCTTCCAACCCAAACCATTCTGTGAAGCTCAAGTGAGATTGCAAAACCTGTTTCCTCACCTTGTCTGTTCACAAAATTACTGCAAAACTCTTTAGGAAGTGTCATTCTACCCTCTGCCTTCAGCAGGTTTCCAGCAGGTGCTGCCTCAGCAGGAGGTGTGCAGGGACTGTCACAGTGGGACTTACACAGGGAATGCAGGAAAGGTGCAAATTGACCAAATGACACAAATTTGTGCCGTGAAAAGCAGAAGAATGGACAGCCAAGCCTTGGAGTCTCTGACAGATGGGGGTGGCAGGTTGGACTGTCCCCATCTCACAGGGATGACAAGTTATCTCACAGGGATGACAAGTTGTAAAAAACCCAGTCAAGCAGTCAGCCAAAAACTCCTGCAGATGAAGCTGCTGGAATCACCAGCAGGTGTTGGGAAGCAGAACCAGCTGAAGTGGCTGCCAGACACCCACATTCAGCAGGATGGGGATCCCTCTGCTCATCGCGTGGGTTTGATTGAAATGAGATTCAAACAGGACTTTTTTTTTCTTACAGGTGGCAGCTCTATGCAAATTTGAAAGTGAGAGTTGATAAATACATGCTTAGGGATTGCTTTTATCATCCATTTTGATTTTTATGTTAGAGTTTTATGTGTTTCCTCAGGAAAGTGAAGAAACAAATACTATGTTAATAATTAATGGATTGGCTAATTGAATTGCTGCCCTTTTCACTTGTGTGATCAGCCAGTATTCACAGCTTTTTAGAGGTTTTTTTCCATTAGGATGAGAAGTGGTTGATGTCTGCCTTGGATCTTCCTTGGTATGAATTTATGAAGAATATACACAATTTTTTATTGAACATTGCAGGAGCACAGCAGGCAGTTCCCTTGATGGGAAAATGCTTGTCTGAACCTCCTGCATGTGCTCCCTCCAGAGAGATCTGCTTTTCTGCCTGCTCTTGAGGAATCACAGAAACCCAGGGAGTCTGAGAGAGCCCTGCTTCATCCAGTGACCCTGTGCAAGATGAAAACAAGGCGAGAAGTGGCAGTAACAAGAGGTTTTTTGAGGTACAGTTTGTTAAACTGCTTTGTAACAAGCACAGGGCACTACTTGTGGCAAAACATGTTCATGTTTAAAAGAAGGGAAGCTTCTTCAGCCCCTCAGACTTCGAATTTTTGTGTACTCCAGGGAGCTGATGTGTTACCTGGAGCCATCTGAGCTGTCTTGATGGCACTGTTCCTGAGCTCCATGGTACAGGAGCACTGAGTCCATCCCCAGCCTTCATGGTCACACAGAAAATCCTTAGAAATCATCAACAATTCCAAAGAAAGCATAAAAAACTCCCCTGAGTAATAGCAAAAGCATTTGGGGAGGCTGAATCAGTAGAGGAAATGCTTTCTATTACTCTTACCCTTGTCTTTGAAAGACACACAGTGGACAGTATTTCCTCCCAGTCCCTTCAGCTTCAATGCAGTGCTCTGTTTTCTGAGGAGGTTGTTTGGATTGGATTCCAACACACACAAACACATCTGCACGTTCTCAGTGCCACAGCTGGACAGGAATAGAGCCACACCTCCCTTCTGGCAGTGTCACAAGGTCACCTGGCTCTGAGATGTCCTGTTTTACCCTCTGTGCTCCCTGGCACCAAGGTGGTGTGCCCTGTGTCCTGAGCTGGCTGTGCTTGGACAAAGCAGTGAATTAATTTGGCCTGAGGTAGCTCAGATGGCAAAAATCCTTGGCTTATCTGCCAAGAAAACTGCAAATGTGCTTCAGCTGAGTCTGTCAACGTGAGAGGAGCAGAGGGTTGCCCAGTCAGCCAGAAGATGTGTTTGTGCTTGTTCTGTCAACTGCTGGAGGTTGGAATGTGAATATTGCGCCTAATAAACTTCTAGTTTCTAAAACATTAGCTGTGCTGAGATCATGTTTAATAACAATCTGGCCTACCCCAGACCATGCAATGATCTGCAGGGCTGTCTCTGGGCTGGTGGTGTTGCCAGTACTCTGCTTTCTCAGGTCTGCTTAGGTGTGTGATTCACCCAAATTAAATTGTGGCCTTGGGCAGCTTCATTCTCCATGTGCAGAGCAGAGGAGAAAATTTATAATAAAAGCTGGGGTCTATAGACTGAGAGATTAATATATTTTCTTAGATTTCTGCAGAGAAACTGTAGCAGAGGGCAGGTGTTGAATGAACACGAGCAAACATCCTCACAAGGGGCGTGTGACACCACAAATTTGATGGCCAGCCCCTACGAAAGGGCCAATAAAATCTCTGTGACTAATCAGGCTTTTAAAAGAGCAGAAGCTAAAAGTCTCAGATCCCTTTGTGGTGCAGACAACTGTTTCCCATCCAACTTGCAAGGCAGCTGGAAGTGCAGGCAGTGCTGATGGATGTCTGGGTACCAAAATGCTTTAATTACACTGCCTTCCCCAGAGTTCATCTTTGTGACGTGTACAAAGTACAAGGAAAATATTGAACGCAGAGATCTCTTTCCTTTGTTTTTGCCTTGGCTGGATTAATTAAAGATGTCATTGATCCTGACAGGACTGCCTTGGGGTAGGATGGCTGATGCTGTGCTTGCTACAAGTAGCTGGTGATGAGTGTAGACACAGGAATATTTTTTTTTTGTGCTGTATTATTCCATTCGAGTCCACTTGAGCTCCTTTGGAACAACATTTCTCTCTAGAATTATTACATTCTCCCTGTATTTATTGGTAATGTGTGGTAACTTATTCCCTGACAGGGGAAATGAAATTGGTTGCTGGTGACTGCAGGGTTTTTGTTTGAATATTTTTTAGATCACAGAATCACAGACTGGTTTAGGTTGGGAGGGACTTTAAATCTCACCTCATTCCATCCTCCTGCCATGGGCAGGGATACTTTGCCCTAGACCAGGTTGCTCCAAGCCCCATCTAGCCTGAACACTTCCAGGGATGGGGAATCAGCAAATGCAAAGCAATAATTTAAAGAGAAAATGGGAGACACTTCTCACCTTGTGCCCAGATACCTGAGCAGTGGTGAATTAGAGTAATGCTCATCTTGCAGATATCCCAAAGAAGTTCCTAAAGATTTCTCATCAAAGCCAGGATTCAGTTGCCAAATGCTGGCAGACTGGAGCTTGCAAAGATGGGGAAGGGTGGAATAAATGGATTTGTGGGCAGAGGACAGGGTCAGAAGCACACGACAGATCCATTTCTCCCAGAGCCCTGCAATTTATCCTGTGGCTGTCACTTCCATTTAGAGGGTCTGGATTGACTTGGTGACCCAGAGGTGAGTGGTGGGCATGAAACATCTGTCTTGTTTCTAATAAGGCTACAGCCATTGCACTGCTTGGGTGCCTTAGAGGCACAAATGCATTTATCACTGTGGTACCCTCTGGTTGGGCAAAAATACTAAGATTTATATTGTTTTATTTATTTTAGAGGCTTCAGAAGAATAAATATGATGTTACAGGTCTTGTAGAGTAGGAACTAAAGCATATTCTTCTCACTACCAGTCTAATATCTTCACCACAAGACTCACTTGTTAGGTGGCATCCTAAAAGCCTGTTTCTTTAATCTATTCCTCCAGGGACTTCTGAATATATAATACATACCTGCTAAAAATAAATCTGCAGGAGATAGAGTTTGATGAGTTTTTCACTACTTCTCCAAGAGTGTGATCATTTTTAAATCAGCTGTGCCCTGTTTTCTGTATTATAAGTTATTGTCTTTGATAGAAAAACCTCAGTTTTATATTGGCTTCTCCTCCATGTCCATTTATGCCTGATACCTCTCTAAATCAGTGATGGCTAAATTACAGGTGACTCATGGACAGTAATCAGTGCTAAATCAAGTTTGATTCCTCTGATGACTAGCCTGGAAGACAGAAATAAGGTGCCTGGAAATTTAGACCTTTCCCAAGAAACACCTTGTTCTTCCTATAAACCCAACAAATGTTTGTCTGCTATCAGTGACAGAAATTCTAAATTAACCTGTTTCCAAAGAGATCTCCATGAGTAATTATTTATTTGGTGGCATATAGTTTCAGGAAAGAAGAAAAAAAAGAAGGACAACTATCTGTCTGGTTTTAGTTTCTGTGGCAATATTTCTTTCCCCCCCACTTCTGAATTCTCTTAATTCTTCCTTTCTCCCTTTCTTGCCATGTTCAGGCTGTGCACACCAGTCGCTGAGCCACACTAGGCCTCTAACAAGAACTAGGAAATGTAATTATTCCCACTCTCTCTGTTTTCATTATGTCTGCATTAATAGTCTTCCTTTTCCCAACAAGCTCTGCTGACAGGGAGCCATTATCATATGATGCACACAGACTGAGTACAAATTCAGGTTAATACCCCAGGATGCTGTGTAATGCACTGTCCTGCTGCTGGGCTAAATCTAATCCAACGTGATGGAGGAGGCACTGTGGCACAGCTCAGTGCTTTAGAGGAGGATGCATCATCTGGCCAAATTTTGCACAGGGCTGCCTCAAAATCTCTCATCCTGCACCAAAATCTCCCACCCCAATGCACAGGGCAGTGGTGGCTGCTGGTTTCAGTGCCACCCTGGCCTCTCTTCACCATCTTTGAGGAGAGCAGTGAGAGAAGAAAGGCTGTCAGAGGGGCATCCCAAAAATACCACCAGTCCAGCCCCCTGGCACTCAGCTCAATGAGCTTTTCTCCTCACACTGTCTATATGGAGAGGGCTCAGAGGGAGCAGAGGGCACTGAAGATGCCAGCAGAGGACAGGGAGAAAGGGGGATCCTGTGGCCATATGCAACCACCCAAAAAAGATTAAATTAGAGGTGTGAACACAGCGCCTTCTTGGATCCTGCCAAGAAGTTTAATTAAAGTCACTTGCTGTAGCTGAGTGACCCACTTTCACTCACAGCTATCACATCTGATGTGATGTTTTAGGAGATGGGCTACAAGAGCAGAACAGCATTTCCATCTTTCTGTCCTTTTTTCCCCCCTTTCTAAGCAGAGGAAATGACAAACTCACTTTGCAGGCAGGAGAGGATGATGAACTTTCTATGTTGTAGTTGTGGTAAAAATCACTGACACGTGACATGGCTCATCTAGGTCCCAGCCCTGTCAAGAGCTCTTCCAATCCCCTAATCCCTTTACCTCTAGGAATAAACTTTAGGTGGAGAGACAACTCTATCTGGAAAAATTGAGCAGTTTGCCTTTACTTCTGTCTTCTACCCTCACGTGTCCCAGTGATTTTAGAACTGTAGAGTCTGTGTTGCTCAGCAGTGCACAGCCTTATCTCTGGCTGGGACAGGTTTTGCACGGCCCTGGACTCCCTGGGGTGCTCGCTGGAATATATTTCCAGGTTCTGGCCCTTTTCTGCTCCCTGACACTGCACACCTCTAGGGGAAATTCCCACATCTACCCTGGATCTGCTGAGAGATAAAGCAGTGCAAAGCAATGCTCAAGTGTTGGAAATTGTTCCAGCCTTGCTCCAAGAGTTATACAGGCTCATCTCTGATCCTGCTATTTCTCCTAAGAATAAAGATATACTCTGATCCAGAGAAAACAGCAAGGTAGAAATAATTTGGCTGGTTGTTTTTTTTATTGTAATAGAGGGTTTTAGTCTCTGCCAGTGCAGTTACAGCTGTTTGATTCATTGGACCTTGGTATAACTCCCTTTGGCAAACCATGCACTGAGACCCAGAGCTACCACCTGCACATCAGCAGGAAGCTTTTCTTTCCCCTTTTCTTTCCACAAAGACACAGATTTATGACAGCTGCTGCCTTCCCTTCATCTCTATAGCAGAGTTAATTTAGATTTATCATTCAATTCAAATCCAGGGGAAGTTCCAGTCCCAGCAGCCCTCACAACTATTCATTTTCTAGCAACAATAACTCTTACTAAACAATAGAATCTTGCTTGTGAATACTCAATAAAAGTTATGCTGATACTTGAGAAAAAAAAATTGCTTATCTTCAACCCATGAAAGGAGTAAACTCACGCGCCTGTCACAATGATGAGCCCAAAATGAAACTTTTGATCTGATGCTCCCAAATCTCTGGATTTTGGCCAGAGCGGAAACCAAATGTAGGCAAGGGGTGTCCAAGTTAGAGCAACACCAAACCCAGAGAAACCTTGGCTTTGCTGTTGTCTAGAGGTGCTACAGTAAACTAAAAACTTGGCAGAAAGAACTTCTACCATAACAGCAACATTTTGCCAGCTTTTCTCATTAATGGGATGTGACAGGACAGAAATATCACACATCCATGGCGTGGATGCATTTCAGTCTCTGCTCTCAAAGGCCTCAGTACTGCTTCCTCCTCAGAGGCAGACTCCAGTTCTGCAGTGAACAGAACCAATCCAAATCCCAGAAAACTGCCCATGCTGGAATAAAACACCTTCCCCAGGAGCAGGGAAGGAGAAGGAGAGGTGACCATTAACCAAAAGATCAGACAAAGAAAGATGCCAAGAAAAGATACGACAACTCAGATTTCATTTCTTCCAAAGAATGCTTTGGCTCGAGCTCTTCTCTCACTAATATCATTTCCCACATTTCTGCCCTTGCTGTGTATCTTACATTCTGCCATTGTTGAAAAGAGAGTTTGGAGAGACTGAAGAACATTGAAACCACAGCTATATCCCAAGTCATCTTTTCCCTCCAGCCCTTCTTCCAAAAGAGCGCAGTAAGAGGCAATCTAATCCAAGAAAAGCCTCCTTCCAGCTGCCCCCACAGCTGCTGGGAGCAAATGGCTCCATCCCTGCAGTGGGTGGATTGCTAATCGCTTCCCTGCCCTCCACCTCCCCCGGGACTGCCCAGTGCATCCAATGCTCATCAGAAGCAACAAATGATTGACAGAGAGCTCAAGGCTTCAGCAGCTCCTGCTGGGGATGTCACTGCAAATCTGGGAGAGGCAGGAACACAGGAGACAAGTCTGGGAGAGGATAGAAACTGCAAAGGGCAGCCCATTGCCCTGACACAGCCTGGGACAGCCTGCATCTTTTGAGGGGCATTCCTGAGCTGAAGGAAGAGCTTTTCACTGTGCTCAGAAATCAATTTTTGCCCTGTGTCCATGTTGTTTAATCAATATAATAAAAGCTGAAGTAGCTACGACTGCCTTTGATATAATAGGAGTTGGCAATCACAGACCTAAGGTAAATAATTATAATTTGCAGTAAGTCCCTGTGCAGATTAATGTAATCTTGACATTTGCTCTCTATTTAAAGCCTGATCTATAAGACAGGTCTCAGAATCATTAAGGTTAGAAAATACCTCTAAGGTCATCGAGTCCAACCATCTGCAATGGGAGAATTGATTTCAAAGGCTCTCGAAACAGGCTTTGGCAAGCTCACATGGTTCCACATGAGAGATTAATAACACTAAGAGTGGTTTTATCACAGTCAGATTATCAGCAAGACATGACAGAAACTATTTGGGCCATTGGGAATGAAGAGGCCGTGAAAGCCAAAGATACACATGAAAACCAATAAATGTTAGGGACTGCCTTTTCTAATTAGGAGTCAGAGAATTTAACAAATGGGATTCGTTGCAGAAAATTCCTGGCCAAAACCAGATTCCCTGGGTATTGAGTGCCAGGGGTTTCATGCATACATTTTTTTCTAGGCATGAGAAAGGCAAAGTGCAGGTCAGTGACACACAAACCAGGCTGAGAGTCCTGTGTCAGTAAGGGACAGCACCAAAGGGCTTGGTCCTTCCTGTACCAGATCATCCCCTTTTGTTCCAGCAAACAGCAGCAGCTGAGGGATGTTCGAAGGTCCAACATGTAGAAGAACTGGAATAGCCAACTCCAGAGGCTGTCAGAGTATGATGGAAGAGCAGTGTCAGGAGGGTTGGACAAGATCCCTCCAAGACTTAGGAGTCTCTGATTATCAAGTCAGTCAAGATCAGGGTTATCGTGGCACAGCTGACGACTTTCTCTTGCATGGCCCAGATGAAAACTCCTTCTGTGACCATCAGGTCATGCAAATACTTGATCAGTTCTCTCAGGGTTAAGCAGAAACCAGATTTCAACTGAACACGGATCTCTGACAGGACATTTCTGTAGAAAAAACAAGGGCTAATTTCATGCTGGGGTCATCTATCCTCATCCATCTGATCTTGTTTTGGAACAGGTTTTATCTCTTCTTTCAGCAGATAATCGCCCTCACATACTACAGTTATTCTCTATTATTCCCTGTTTCTTTCTTCTTCTTCTTTAAAAAAACAAAACCAAAAAAAAACCCAAAAAAACCCCTTAGTTTGTCTTTTCTTTTTAGCATATGGCTTTTGACACATATAAATCAATATACTTAATAGAAAATATGCTGCCGGAAGGGATTTATAGAAGTAGAAAGACCCATCATGAAACGTGCACAGAACATCCATAATAGAATTATATCATGTGAATCTATTTGGAAACAATTTGTCATCTTAGGACAAAGCTATAGCCAGGGAGGAATATTACATGAGAGCTTTCTCTTTGCACAACATATTGCTGCTAGCCTGACTGAAAACCACAAACTAAGAAACCTTTTAGTTTATTTAAGTGCCAGATGCCTGATTTAAGGCAAGCTGGGCCTGATCCCAAAGCCTATCAGAGATGATAGGAAATCATCCTTTGAATTCAGCTGGCTCTGGCCCAGATTTACAAGCTGGTCCCTCACAGGCACATTTGTACCACAGGCAGTGCCACTGACCAGGGGTATTTATGTATTCCAAATGCTTTCCTTACAGTCTGCATGTGGAGTTTAGGCTCTGCTTACTAACAACTGCTGGAAATCATAAAGACTCTTTGAGTCTTTGGCCTCAGTTTTCAGTACAAACTTGTGGCAGTGGTGCTGTTTTGAGGCTGCCACTTGTGAATTCATGCACTTGGAAGGGTATGTGAAAAGGGGCTCATTATGAAATCTCATGTTACAAAAGCACATTTTCACCATCATTTGGTCCCAGCCTGAGATGGGAACTTCAGAAAGTGGTTTGTGAGGGAACAGAGAAGGAAAAACACAAAACAATTGGGTTGTGTGTAGGCAGCAGGACTACTCAGAGAATCACAGAATGTTTTAGGTTGGAAGGGACCTTAAAATCCATCTGCCATGGGCAGAGACACCTTCCACTATCCCAGGTTGCTCCATGCCCCATCCAACCTGGCCTTGGATGGGGAAGGAGGTACATAATGGAGCTGAGTGATGAATAAGCAATGAAAAAAATAGACCTACAGACAAAACTGGGTAAACCAAAAAGGTGATCATTTCCGCAGGCTGGCTTTTCAGTAACAGATCCTTTCCTTATGTTTTTCTAATCCTTGCTGTTGTAAGCCCTGATGGTAGGACACATTCTCCTTCCAGCCACATCAGCATTTATTTATGTGACTCTAATGTGGCAGGTTTTTAACTGGCTGGATGTTTTGGTCCCCCTTCATTTAAGCTGCCCTCTGGCATCCCAGGATCCACTGATGCTGCCCTGAAAACTGGTGCTTTGGAGACAGCTGGAATAGCAGGGGAAGGCTTTTGTGTGACTGTGTGTGTGTGTCTGGAGCTTGATGAAGAGAATGAACAGAGCTGATAACGGATGCTCACAATTAAATCCAGGCTAGATAATAAAATCAGGTGAAGGATAGACCTTTGGCCCCAAGCTTTAATTCTTGTTGGCAAAGAAGAGAGAGCATTAATGCAATTTCATGTACTGCTACCTTGACTCACTTCTCTTCCTCACCAACCAATACATTCAGGGTTTGTGCAAGGATTCTGGCAAAAGTGACTATAAATGCTTGTTCCTTTGTGTAAAAATTCCAGCTTTGGAAGCCTGGCTTTAGATCTGAGCTCTCTGAGTGTTGCTTTGGCTATTGAATCTACATCTCAAGGAAATCCTAGCAAAACTCAGAGAAGGGAGGAATAGGCAAAGTCCATCAAATTATTTTTTCAACAACTGAGAGCTTTGAGAGGACCAGATCTCTGCTCCACTGTGGAGGAAAACTGAATCTGCATAGATTTCCTTGCCATCAGTTTATGAGACAATGTATTGCTATTTCCAATGTCACCATCATCCAGTGGTGATGGTTGCAGGTTGGGCTCCCTCAAGGGCTATAAGAAAAGCCACTGGGGTATGCTTTGCTAACCAGTATCTGCCCGGGAGGGTAAAAATTAGTGTGTGATTATCCTTGATTGCATAGCACACTTCATCTTATCAGCCACATTCCTGATCCTCCCAACCCCTCCTGAGCGATGCTCTTTGGATTATGGCTCCTCTGATCCTTCTCCTGCCAATAGTTTCTGCATCACTTTGTGGATGTGCTATGTTTATGTTAGTGCTTATATTTGTGTCTGCTTCTGCCAAGGTATCTTCCTGTTTAGTGAAAAACACCACTAAAATATAAGTATTGAGAATATTATCATTCCAACATAGGAATAGGAATTTCTGCTAATCCAAACCAGGATACAGTGTTCAAACAGTTGGATTAACACAGTTCTGCTGCATATGGTATTGAGTTGCAATAGATATTTTCTACCCAAAGGTGGACAGATGTATGACTTTGATAGAAGGCTGTGGACTTTGGCTCCTCCAGATTTTAAAAATGCTGCCAAGGAGGTAGGAATGGCACAGATCTGAACTGGGCTGCAGCCCTGCTTCACACAGTGCAGTCAGGGGGGATTTCAGCTATTTGGGGTTTACAGGGTGAAGGAGAAAGAGTCTGTGTCTGTGACTGCCACTAGAAATGCATATTGTAGGACAGAAGGGCTTTTTTTCCCAGTACAAACTGCCTCAGTTCCACTTTCCTAAGTAAACAACCAGCTACAGAATCAGCTACACTGCTAAATGAAAACACAAGTTGAAAGAGAGCAGTGTAGACTAATTGAACAGGAAGAAAGGAAATATATGTGTAGCAGACCTGAAAAGGAGACAGAGAGCTAATTAAATGTAGTACAATAATTTCACACAATGTCCTTCACATGCAGCAGCATAAAATGTTTTGCCGGATCAGTGCACCAAGAATCAGCTGCAAGTTTGAAATCTTCGTAAAATCAGAAACTTTTTACATGTCTTGTGCTCTGCCTTATTGCTGTCAGGCTAGTGCAGAGAGCTGCTGTGAGGGAAAAGCATCATAGCTCATCAGTCCTTCCTGAGATCAAAGTGAAATTCCACCATGTCAAGCAAAGAATGGGAAAGTGGGAAAAGCAAAGAGACCGAAACTCTGGGCTGGGCAACAAATCAGAAAGAACAATCTGCCATGTGCCTTTGCAAGAATCCATGGAGGGGTTTTTTTGAGTAATCCTTCCCATGATCTCACAAAATTCATGCCTGTGCCTCTACCTGTGAGGCATGTTCCAGTATGTGTGCATGGAAGTGCTGTGTGGGTTTTTTTGAAGCTTTTTGGTGCTGGAGGTTGTAGGAATGATATCCATGTTCCCTTTTCCAGATGAAATCCTTCCACTGTCTCATGTTGGCTGTGCTCAGCCAAGGACTACACCTGGCTGTCGGCACGTTAATGAATTCTTGCTTTCAAGTGACAGCAACACACTCCCTGTATCAGTTTCCAAGAGTGTTACTTGGCATGTGTAGGAAATTGAGGGCTAGCCATCAATTCCTTTGAGTCTCAAAAATGAAGGCAAGATTTTTTTTCTTGCCCATGGAAGAAGATTCCCTTGTTGGAATTACCCAGTTCTTAACTGCCTGTCTTTAGGAATAAATTAGAATAACAAGGTAGGGAAAACCATTTTAATTCCCTCTTGGCAGGATGTCCCTCAGAAGGGAGGTGCACTCCAGTGTGTTTCTGCTCCCATTCTGATTTCTTCTTGGCTGCCCATGAGGGGAATAAGTGAGTCATGAGGAGCTTTGGACGTCAGTTCCAGCCTCCTGGGTCATTTTCTTTCTGTGGGATGGAATGAGGGCAAGCAGAGCTCTCCTGCCCACATCACAGCCTGTGGCTTAGGCAGGTGTCCCTTTGCTCATCAGCAAGCTGGAGGTTTCTGCATTATATAGTTTTCATGATGGAAAAAAAGCACAATTATTATAAGGCACTGTTATCTCCTGTCACATTCAATAAAGTCAGTCTGGCTCTCAGGAAGTCCTGTGAGGAAGGCGTTGGGATGAAAATTCATGAGTGCAGGGTAAGAGACATTGGCAAATCAGACCTTCTGTCACTCATCACCCCACAGATACTTTTTTTAGGGCAGGAATGGGTAAGCTGGGGTTGTGGGGCCTTGCTGTGTGATTTGCCAAGCAGTCCCAAATGCCCTTGTGTAACGACTGGTGACGAAGGCAGGCTGTTAATGATCTCTGCACTGCAGTGAGCGGGGTTATGCCACCGTGCAGCTCTGGCTGATGGTGGATGTTGACTTTGCTCACCAGGCCACAGTGGCTCCTTGAAGAGAAGTGGCACTCATGAAAGGGGAAACGTTTTAAAAGGCTCCAAAGCGTGAGATCTGTAATGAATTCACATGAGTGGGCAGCATCCTGAGAGGTGAGCAAACACTTCAGAAAAAAGAGCTTGTGACGAGAGCATTGGAGGGAGAGAAAGAGGCTCCCCTGCTTGAGCTGAGGCTGCACCACTGAGGTGACCTTCTGCTGTCAGCCAGGAAAAGCCAGGGGCTGCTTGCTATGGTTGCTCTTAGTAGGATCTCCTCAGCTAATTTAATATTTTAAATTTTATACTCCAGTTTAAGAAAGAGCAGCTCACAGGGTTGTTGCTGCTGTCACAAAATGCTTTGTCCTACCTGTCCTAAAGTTAGGAGAAATTCAGTGACTTGATTTCTCCTGACATTAAAATGCATCATGTTAATTACTGAAAGACCCAAACCCTTTGCACTTCTGTGGTCACTTGACCATGTTTTCTGAGGTTACCCGGATGTTCATTATGAAGTTTTACCCTGTTTGTGAGGAGAATCCCTGGGAAAGGGGTGAGTGGTTGTTGGGTTTTACTGCCCAGCCTGGCTTGGAAATACAGCACAACCAGGGAGCCCATGGTGATGTTTCCCAAACCTGCAGAGCTGAGGAGGAGTTGATGCTCTTGGTGTCTGATCTGTTCTTGGAACATTAAATCCAGACTGCTTCTGTCTGGGCCTGCAGGGTTCAGCTCTCCTGGGGCTTTTCTGAAGTGACAAAAAGCAAGCTGATTTTCTGGAAAAGCTTTTCTCGGGAAAAGCTTTACCCTACAAAGTGTTGGCAGCTCTCCACACTTACTTTCTTCAGGGTACAGGGGGAAACTTCCTTTGTAGCTGGCAGAGCAAAGCTCATGAGGGAATTTTAAAACATTGAAGTGCCTGTGATTCAGAGATGCTGCAGCAGTTATCTAATGCACATATATTTTGCATGGGAATTTTGCAAATGCAGCTGAATAATAACATTGTTTTGCCATTCTGGTTCCTCTATTATGAGGTGTTTAGCATCTCTGATGGAGATTCCCAGGAATATTTGTGTTTAAATTCAGACTTGACCCTAGGAGGGGAAGAACAAATTTTCTACACTTGTGTCAAGCCTGAGTGATGATGAATTGGCAGGACCTGCCTTACAGGTGCTTTAATTTAGATCCTTTTAAGTATGTGATAGAAAATGGAATGTTGAAGATTGGCTAATCCTTATCCTTGCTTTGCCAAGCATCAAACTGAAATAGCTGATGCCTTCCTGAGACACTTTGTCAGTATTTCATGGGAAAATGGGAGCAAAAGGCTGCAGTCAACATTTCTGCAGCATTGTTCCAAACAGGGTGATTCATGTGTGAGCCCACAAAAATGTGCAAACGAGGGACTGTGACCACATTTCTCCTTATCTGTCAAAGATCCCAGCCCTTTTCAACAGGAGGGCAGTGCCACCAGGGGGACAAGGCTTGCCCTGTGTCAGCACCCAGCAGTTACTACAGAGGAGTGGGCAAAATTGAAGAACTTCTGCAAAGAAGCCAGGCACTTGTGAGTAGGATTTTTTTTTAATTGGTTTCCACCTGTCAGACTTGTCAGTGGTGAAACTGGATGTTTTCACAGGGAAAAAAAATCCTTCCCCCTCATCCACCCCCACACGTCCTGCCTCCCCATGGCCCATCTCCAGCTCCAAAGTGACAGCTGAGCAGGTTTATTTCTGTCAACAGGAGTGGAGGAGGCTGTGAGAAGTGGCATCCCACAGCTCTGGTCCCTAGCTGATATTTTGTGTCTGATATTTGGGAATCATTTCCTTTGGGTGTTGCTGAGGCTCTGCTGTGATCCACTCCTTTAGGCTGGTGTTGCTCCTGAGATGTGCAGGTGCTTTAACAACAGCCTGGCAGCTCTGCACAGGACTGGGATGATCTGTCCCTCTTCAGAAAGTCCCAGGTGCCACGACATTGGCCTCTGGTTCCAGGCCCCACAGGTGGCTGTGCTTGGGCTGCAGCTGGGCACAGAGGGACCTGGCAGGGGCTGTGTGGGGGTGTTTGGGAACTTAAACTGGGACTGCTCAAAGAGGAGGGTCCCTGGCACAAGCCCAGCCTCCTCCTATGGAAAGGAGCAACTGGAAAGCAAGAGTGAGGATTTTGTCAGAGTGACAGGGAGAATTAGGGGAGAAAGGAAGCAGTTATCTTCTGCTGGCAGTAGGAGATGGAGGCAGAGCAGTGAACAGCCCAAGCACAGCCACATTGTCTACCTGTGCTCCAAAACCCACTCTGCAGGTGACTTCCCTGCTCACATCCCTTCCCTTCTTGGAGCTAAAATATAGGAAAGACTTGGGTGGTGAAACCAAAATGTAAGAAAACCATGAGTTATGGGGGGGGGGTGGAAAGGACAGAAGCTCCCCTTGTACACAGTTGTCTCCTGAGAGATTTCCACTTCCACCAAATTCACAGAATTCCCTGAGCCTTTGAGACAGAATGGATCAGTTCAGCTTTGTGCCATCAGACAACTGAGATGACAACATTATTGGTGTCCTCGGGTCAAGCCTGTCATGTTGAATTAACAGCTCACAGGGCACAAGAGGTGCTGTCTCCCCCCTGTGAATCAGAACTGAGACATCACCTGCACAAGTAATTGTATTAGTTTTGAATCAACAATGAAAACAAAGGATAAACAATTATCTACTTAAGTTCTTCATCCTTTTTGGTAATATCATTGCACAGAGAAATTGAATTACCGTTGTCTTGCCATTTGTCATGGGGTTTGTGAGACACCCTTTCTTCCTCTCCCCTGCCTGTGCCATTGTGTGCATGAACACTGAGCAAGCAGCCCAAAGTGCCTCTGGCTCTGCATCTGAGGGTGGGAGCCTTGGTCAAAGGTGTCCTGGTCTCCACCAGCTTCCTGGGATGTCAATGCAAGCTCCTGGTGTGGCTTAAAAGGAAACTTGATCCCCAGCCAAGGAGGTGGGAGCAGGGAGGAGAGGATGTGGGAGGAAGGAAATGTTCATGCACCTGATGACCTCCTGAGGTGTTACCCGGAGCTAGAACTGGCCTTTTCAAGGTTAAATGCTTGAAAAGGAATGGTCTCTTCTTACTGGAGAGCTTCCCTCAGGTGAGATCCACAGGTGGCTGCACAATCCCCACGACAGGGCTACAGTGTCTCATATCCCATATCTGGGTGCGCAATCCCTGCCCTGGATTTGATTTCTCTGCACCTATGGGAATGTTGTGCATTAGAACACAGCATTGTTCCCACCACAGCTGACGATTTATGTGAAATGAAATCCACTTTTATGCATCACAGTTTTTCTGGGTACATCTGGTTATGATGAGGTCTCAGTGTTTGACTTTTGAAACATTAGACTTTCCAGTAGCACAGAGCAGTTTAAAGGAAAATAAGGACTCTTAGCTATGAATATTTATGGCTGGAATTGTATTTTTGACTGCAAGTCATTATTGCTGGGACAACAGTAGATAGAAGACAATATTCAATTTATTAAAATATTTTCTTTTTTGTGCCTTGATCAGTGAACAAATTTATTTGAAATTTGTGTAGTTTGAGTCTCAGTATTAAAATCTTATTAAAGTTACAGTCTTGCTAAATAAAACAGAGCAAGGAACAAAGCTGTCCACAATACCAATAAGCCAGAAATATTTCTGTTCATAAACAGTAAAAAATGTAGTGTTGACCCAAGCTATTTTATAGAGCAGATACTTCGATATGAACAGAAACACAAATTATCCTCAATTTAAACATTCATGAGGTGAAACCACAGCTGCTCAAGTGAAACTTCTACTTGTTAATCCTAAATAAAAGGAAAGATGTGAATATTTGCACTGGAGGTGAAATCAAGCAAACCGAACACACCCTCATTTTGAGAGTCTGTGACTGAACATTTTTCCCAAATTTAATATTTGGAGAGTAGGGATGACTCTGAAAACACCTGTGATTGAAAATATGAATGTGGGAAGGTGGATACTGGTAAAGATGCAGATTAACATGCTCTGGAGCTGTATTTGGCAGCAGGAAATACTGAAAACCTTCCCAGATTTGGGTGTTTATCTCTCTCCTGGATATCCCACTTCTCTCTTTCTCCTGCAAGCCAGGTGAGTGTCCCATTCCTCAGCCTCTGCAGCTCTGATCCTCTTTCTCCCCTTCTGCTCTCTTCTCCCAAGTGTTTTAGCAGCTTTCCCATTGTTGGGTAGCTACAAGGAAGACTCTGAAGACAGGAGATTTTCTTAGGTGCTCTGAGGAGCTACTACCAAACTGAATTGAAGTAAATTTCATCTGAGCAGAAGGGAAAATGTCCTCAGTTGCACTTAGGAATAATTGCTCTACAAGAGAGTTGAGAACAGCTAAAAAAATACAGAACTCTGGCCAAAAAGAGACAGTGATTGTGGGAACAGACATTTGCTGGGAGATGTGTGCAAAGTTAACTCTTTGCTTTTCTGCTTTACTCTGATGCTTGGTGAGGGGATGACTTACTTGCAGGTTGACAGGGTTGTACCTGTGCCCTTGCTTCATCCCACTGCAATGGGTGATCATCTGACCAGCCCTGGTTCCCCTTATTTTTATCACAATTCTATTCTGTATTTCTCTGTGCACAGTTAAAAACCTTTCTGGGAAACTTGATTTGTGCATCACAAGAAATAGGTTTCATTTCAAATAAATATGCCTTACCCTCAGTTTTAAAAATTTTCACTCCAATGAAGCACCTTTCCCATTATATCCTCTGATTTATTATTTCATTTTGGTCCTACAACTCCTAATCCTCCAGCAATCTGGTGCCAACCTCTAAGGAAGACTATTGGTTTCATAAACTCATGCTATGACTCATGGCCCCTTCTTACAGAAAACAGGCTTTTGCTCCTGATGAAGACAGCCAATCTTCAAACCCTGTGGTGCCTTCTGGAGAGATGGATATGAGACACAGGCAGATCCTGAGCCCTGGAGCTGATCTCCCAGGAAAATGAATAGCACGGGGGAATGAATTGTTGTAAACAAGTGGAAGTGACATTTTGGTTGAAGAGAAGAGCTTTTGACTGATCTGTGAAGATGCAAAAATCAGACAGGAGCAGAATGTATTCTCTCTCTCTCTTTTTTTTTTTTTTTTTCTCTTTTCCATTTTACAGTACTTTTTATTGGGTTTTTTTGTTGTTGTTGCACACTGATTTTACTGACACAACTGTACTCTCCCTGGGAAAAATCTGTGAATCCTTTGGAGACGTGATGTATAGAGAAACACAGAGAGCAAACAGAATTGTCATTGTGCACTGATGGTGCCCATGCTTTCTGAACACATTTGAAATCCTTTCTACCTTTTATCCTACACCCTAAGCTGATATGGCATAATCTCTCTCAAAGCTGAGCTTTGAAAAGTCAGAGTTTTTGGGCTGGGAGAAACCAAAATGAGGTCTGCTATCTGCAAAAACCTTTTCTGCCTCTATCTCCCTGTACAGAGGTTCATTAATTTTGCATTTTCAGAGGAGTGGGGCAGAAATAGCCCTCCCCAATTTTTATTTTAATGTTCATCTAAGCATAGCTCTGGCTTTTCTGGTCACAAGAAGGATAAAACTGCCACTCACACAATGACTCTTCGTTAAGCTTATTGATGAAATGTTCTTCCAGAAGAATCCTCCCCAGGGATCAAGTGATAAAAACATGGCTCAACTCCCAGAGATCATATCACCCTAGGGCAAGGGGAGAGGAATTTTTACCAGTCAGCCATTCTAAGACAAAGACATTGTTCTTCAAAGCTCTTCATGAAGATTTTCTTCACAGCCAGGTTGGATAGGGCTTGGAGCAATCTGATTTAGTGGAAAGTGTCCCTGTCCATGGCAGGGATTGGAATGAGATGATTTTTAAGGTCCCTTCCAGCCCATCATTCTGGGATTTAGTCATGAGAGGCTGATCATAGTGGGGTATCCATGGAGTGAGACTGGCAGCATGGCAGAATGTAATTTCCCCATCTCCAAAATTCCATTAAAACTTTTTAAGATACAAAGTGAAATCTGCGAGCAAATGAGCTCCAAATGATGAACAACATATTCAAAAGCATTGAGCCATGCTGTGACAAAAGCTCTCCCCCTCGTCATTGTAATATATATAAGAAGCAAGAGATATTGTCCTGTATTCAATAAAAATCAGCACCAGAGTCTTTATTCCTTCCAGACACAATCTATGAACTCTGATTTCTGTTTTAATTTGATCAGCACCTCTGGCATTTAAGACTGGAGCTGTGAACAGAGCAAACAGCATCATTTTCCTCTGCTAAATGGTATTTTTCCAAAAAAAGCCTCAGAAAAGAGAAAAAAACCAGAGCTAGATTGGGTCACTTACAAACACCAACTGGGTTTCTTTGCAGATGCAAACAGGTTTATACCAGTTGTGCAGGTGGACATTCATCAGGGCTCAGAAATACTCCACAAATTTGTATTTTCTTTCATCTCAAAAGCCTGTAGATTTGTGTTTACGTGTTTTCCTGGATCAGCCTACTGAAGGGTGCTCACTTCTTTGGGCAAGAGGATTAACCAGTCTGGCTGCCTTGCTGTGGTATCACTGGTGAGCACATTTAAAAGCATTTGCTTGCTCTGGTCTGGCTCAAGCCCAGAGGAGGGAGAGGAATTAAGTCTCAAGTTCTGAATCAGAAAACACCAACCATGACATAAGGCGTTTTCCTGGACTGGGCACGAAAAATGGCAATTCATGCTTGTGTTGATGGTAAAGGGAAATTAATCTTATTCCAATTGCCAGTCTGAAGGAAGACAAAAAATGATTTATTGCAGTAATGCAAAACTTTGTAAGAATTCATGCTTTGTGTGGGAGCTGTAACTAATAGTGCTGTTGGCAGTCGTCGCTGCCTTTCAGTCGAACAGGAAAACTAAAACATCGAAAATGTCAGGTGACACAGATTTCGTTACAGCTCCCTGTGGCACTGCTGAGGTCATTCCCTTTTAATGGAGTTTGTTGCTGTTTGAGTATTTTTTAAATTCAGCACACAATGCTTCACCTTCTCCTGCAATCTGCAGGCAGCAGACACCAAGGATAACTGCGCCGTCAGGAACACTCTGAGAGCTGCCAAGTGCTGTGACAAGGTTGTTGCTGTTGCTGACAACCAGTGAGAAGCTGCTTTTTAATGGTTGAATGTTGGCATGTTTTGCTAATATGTGTCTTGGAATGGAGGCTTAATATAGCACATGAGCTACCTGCTGATGCTGAGTGAAGGGAAAGATGAAGCAGAGTTGATTGCTGGAAATGCCGGGGTTTGAGGTTCTGGTCTACAAGATTTCATTGCGACCCTTGGGTGAATCCCAGAAATTCCTGTGCCTGAAATCCATCCCTAAACTAAGAGCTCCTTTTCAGTGACAAAGGGATGGTGTGTGCTGGGTTGTTGGAAATATGCTAATGTTGTTAAATCCTGGTAACAATGGCTACTATGTCTCCATTATGTTTGTGAAATTTTGGGGTGCTGGTGAGATCTAAATCTTCCCTCCTTCAGCTTAAAGACTATTCCCCTTGTCCTCTCACTCCAGATTCTTAGAAAAACTCCTTCTCCAGCTCTCTTGAAGCCTCTGTAAGTACTGAAAGGGGTTCTAAGGTCACCCTGGAGCTTTCTTTTCTCCAGGCTGAACAACCCTGGGCAAAACTTCATCCCAAGTGTGGCTGCAGCACCCACACAATGCACTTACACGCTCACTACAAAATTTTGGCCTTTCTCTTCCTCTTTCTGGAAAATCCTGGCTGGCTTGGCTGGTTTATATCCCCAGTGAGATGGTGTTTAACTAACTTTTTTGCTTCTCTATTTAGATGAGATTTTAGCAAGAAATTCCTTGAGGGTGATGAGGCCCTGGCACAGGTTACCCAGGGAAGCTGTGGCTGCCCCTGGATCCCTAGAAGTGTCCAAGACCAGTTTGGATGGGGCTTGGGGCAACCTGGGATAGTAGGAGGTGTCCCTGCCCATTGCAGGGGGTTGGAATAAGATGAGCTTCTAGGTTCCTTGCAACTCAAAAGATCCTGTGATTCCATGGTTCTATGATCCTTTTCCTCTGGCATTTGGCTGAGTGTGCCCAGGATGGGGCTGGCAGCCCATGGATGCTGGGCTGGCTGCTGTGGGCTCCCCTGGCAAGTTTCTGTTCCCAGAAAACAACCCCAGCAGCTTGGTTTGGCCACCCTGCAGCCCTCAGGCCATGTCTGTGCCTGTCCTTCTGGAGGGGTTTTGCACTTGGGTGCCCAGAATCACTTCAGGTTCTTCCTTGTGCTTGCCAGCCCACAGGAGACCTGGAATAATAACTCTGATGTGCTGCCTTATTGCTTAAATGCCCTCATGAATATACTCCAGGCTGAGCTACTGTTCAAACAAATTCAATAAGGCAGAGCAGGATTTAAAGAAATTTTAAATAAATTAACTTCTGCATGGATGTTTATTAAGTTTTATGAAGCCATTTACTAAAACGGAACATTTTTTTTCCGAAAGGTGCCTGAAATTTTCCCCTCGTGAACTATGGAAATTGCTTTTATAATTGAAATGAGAAATAAGGGCCAAGTTGAAATCATCTCTCATGGCTCGAGGCACAATCCTTGTGCCTTTATAAAGGAAAAAAAGAATTATTTGACTCTCCACATCTTCTGTTTTCCTTCACATTTGTGGGGCGTGACACGGTGCATGATTGCGTGACACCGGGTAGGGATTGCATGGCTTGGGAGGAATGGGAAGCTCTGCTTCCCAGGATTTGGCTTTTTCAAGGAGTCAGCCCTGAGCTAGACAAGTCACGAGCAGACAGCAACATTTTTCACTGCATCTTGAACATGGGCTGGGTTTCTGCATAAACCATGGAGGCTCCACGGGGAGCACCGTGCCCAGCACAGAAATCTCCTGCAGCAGGAAACAAGGATGCTGCCACGTGCTGCGGATTTCCACAGCTGAAGACATGAGCTGCAGACTGAAAATCCACCTTTGAGCAGAGCAGGGTTGAATACCAAATAAAAAGATCCATGAAATAAATGTTTTTGATCCTTTAGTACTTGATGGTGTAGGGACAATAGAGGCTCCTGCTCTTCTCATCTGGAAGCAGCACGAAAAAGCCTTTGGAGAGGCAGTGCATTGAAGCTAGGTTTTAGAAGATGGATTTTCCAGGCATGAATGATTTCAAATATTTAAATTTTATTCTCTTGTTGCTTTCCAAGCAACCTTCCCCTCTACCAGAAATCAAAACAAAAGGGTTGAATGGTTAAAAACTATGAAGATTTTATGGCTCAGCTCAGCTATTGCACAACAGAACATTAACCAGGAGCTACAGGGAGGATGGAGGTGACTGATTTTTGCTTATTTAGTGTAAAGACACTTTAATATCATGGGTAATACCCAAGCTTTCTGTCCTCACAAAATTACATTTGTGTTAGAAAAACAAATGCCAGGGAGGAAGAGAATAACGCTACAAATGGGGAAATAGGAGGGAAAATCTCACTGTTAAGACACAATAAACCTGCTTCTTTTCCATCATTCTTTGGGGTGAGGGCTGACTCCTTCACTGCCCCTACAGCTCCCAGTGCAATAAAGCCCCCACCTGCTCAGTTTTCTGGACAAAGCTGCTGCAGGATTATGGCCAAGATACAACACCTGTAACCTTTGCCCTGCAACAGGGAAAAGCAAGCAGGGAAGAGAGGCAAGGCAGGTTCAGACCCCTGCAGAGCCCCAGGGATCTCAGCACTCAGAGCAGCTCAGTCTTGAGCTCAGATCCCCATTCCCACACCTCAGACTCCTGCACTCCACCTGCTCCAAGCCCTGGGTGGGCTGGATGCTCTCAATTGCTCTGCCCAAGAGCAGAGCAGGACAGCACAGATCTGACACTTCTAACAGATCTCTAGGAGGATTTTCAGGGCAAACATCAAACCTAGCTAGTTTTGCCTCCTGTTTGTTTGCTGACCTGAAGACAGAAGCTGCAGCTGATGTTTGGATGCTGTTTGTGCTGCAGAGTGCAGGGACAGGAGCACTCAGGGCCCTTCTGCAGAGGAGCTGCAAATCCCAGTTCAAGGCCAATGGGATTTCACCAGTTCAGAGCCCAGCCAGGATAGCTGTGCTGATAACCAGGCTGTGTGATACAGGCACACCTGCCACTTCAAGCAAGAGCAGCCCAAGCCTTAAATTTGGATATTTATTCCTCAGGATCAATAAATGACAAAATAAAATACCATACAGTACAAAGGCTATATCAGGAATTAACCATTTCATTACACTTTGATCCATAAGTACAGTATCAATAATAGCATGTTACACTGAAAGAGTGTTTCCCATTGCCACACAGAAGGATTCCACACCCTCTTCTTTCCCTTTCTCACAGAAAATATTACAAAATAGACACTGACACACTTTTAACATTCATTTTTTCCCCATTGAGCAACAGGCCACAGAAAATAAAGCACATCAACATATTGTATCTCAAAATAAAATAATTTAAAAAAAGAAGGTGCACTTTAAAAATATTTGCCATAAATACAATATGTGCAGGACTATCAGGTGGCACAGCTGGGGAAGGACTCTGGATCACAAAGCCAGGACACAGCATCATGAAATTTTGGATCAGCGATTTCTGCTTTTGTACTATGCAAATCCAGACTGAGAACAGGAAGAGTGGTCGAGCTGTGATGTGAGGAACCAGACAGAGCTCTAGCAGACACAGCTTTGGTTAAAGAGTCACCAAATAACACAGGCAGGACACCAGACTGACACAGAGAAGTGCTCCCACGGCCTGTGGGTGTTTGCTGTCCCTGCCCAAGGGCAGGGGCACTGCAGCTGCACAGATGGAGGGTTCAAACCTGCAGCACCAGCTGTCTGCAGCAGCAGCACACTCAGGGGTTGTTTCACTGAATGCTGGATACTAGAAATGCAAAGGTCCTGCCATTGTCGTGCCCTGCTAACCCTCCTCGCTGATTTTCCATCAAGTTTTCTCCCGAAAAACTCACTGAGGTGAGGTCCCATGCACTCTACAAAAAAAGACAAGCTCAGCAGAGCATTCCAACACTGATGGACTGGGCCTGTGGTGAGACTGTCCTGTCTGGGGGAAATTTCTGAATAGAAAAATGACTTCATAAACCTGATTTCACACTCTGCCAAACGGATGGTACTGGTAAGGGCAGTGTGAAGAGAAACAAAGCCTCAAAATAACGTTTGAAGAGGTCACTTGGTAGACTCTCTTCAGAATGGAATTTCTCAGAATCCATCTGGCAGCACTTCACATCTGTGTGTTCCACAGGTTTTATTCTTTTTTTAGTCAAAACAAACAGTTGCAAACACAGGGAATTTGCATAGAGGAGCAGAGGCCACAACACTCACCTCTGCTGCAGCAAAGAGTGCAGCCAAGACAGGGACACAAGGGATGGGAGTTTTTGTTCTGTCTAAGGGCAAAAGCCATTCACACCAGATTAAATTTAAAAACCTTGTTGTGCTAGCAGATCAATCATTGTTAGAAGGCATGTAAAGAACCATTTCTCTGGTAAATATTGGGCAGTTTGTACTTTTCTTCTCTCCTGTATCAGCTTTCCTTTACAAGGCCAGGCTGGACGGCCTTGGAGCAGCCTGCTCTAGGGAAAGGTGTCCCTGCCCATGGCAGGGTTTGGAACTGGATGGTCTTTGAGGTCCCTGCCAACCCAAACTGTCCAGTGATTCTCTGGAAACCACCGGGGTTTGCAGTCAGTTTTCCTCACTTCTTTAGGTTCAAGGGAACCACATCTCTAAGCTGAATATAGCAGAATTAGGTGAGGAGGAAGGAGAGGATGAAAGCAGCTGTAACTTACACTGCTCAGCTCAAGGCTGTCAGATTTGGCCGGTGGAAGAGGTAGCTTTGAGCTGCAATCTCAGATTAAGGCCATGGACCCAGGTCTGCTTTCCTGTTACACTGCAAGAACAGAGCTGTAGAAGTCAGCAAACCACGTGGATGAATCCCCCAAATTCCCCCTCTTCAGCACTCGAGTGTCCCAACAAACACTGAGGAAAAAGTTTATGATAAGTTCACTTTTACTCCAGCTTTTTCCCACAGTCATGTCAAACCAAAAATAAACCTGCCAGTTTCTCTGAGCTACGATCAAACATTCTGTAAGCTGCCTGCGTATCTCAGTAGTGAAAATCTAAACCAAGCATCTTATGTGAACAACAATTTTTGTACAGTGTTTTCTAAGATAATCAAGCACATTTCAGCAGGTTGTTGTTGAACAAGTGTAGTAATAATGCTTAATATTTCAAAATCATATGAGACATGCAGGGTGTTAAATTGTAATGAAAGTCAAAGCAACACAGTTACAGTCTCCCTGAGAGGCTTCAGAAAGCTCCTCCCAGCTGCTGACTGTATTTAGAGGTGAAGTGAAAAAATTGGGTCCTCCAGAAACATTTCAAGTGTCTTGCCTGGAAGGCCAGTGTTAAATGTGTGACATCAAGACTCCTGTTCCTCTCAGGGCAGACCTTTCCCCTCTCCTGTTCATGGTATCTGGATTTTCCCACTAGGCAGGATGAGCAGGCCTTCTTCCAACCTGCCCAAGCCATTTCACACACACCATACACAGAAAATACTTTCTGGTTTCTCACAGGTTTCCTTCTGAAGAGATCAGTCTCCCTTTTGCCTTTTTGTTGCAGTTTATTTATTTGTGTGCCACTACCTGTTTTCTTTGTCAAAGAGGAGTCAATAGTCCATGAGCAACAAAAGTGCTTGGTCAAATATAATCTCTGCCTTCTGCTTGATACAACCAGGGCAAGAAATCACAAGAAAGCATGGCAGAACAGAGCTTGTGGTTTGGCTGAATCAGAAGAAACTAAAGCCCCACTTTTATTTTGAGCCCTTTCTTTTGCAGGGGCTCTGTTCTAGGCAGTAAAATCACCTCTCATCCCTGGCAGGTGTGGCTGACGGGCTGCCCTGATGGCCAGCTGGGTACAGGTTATAAATGCCCCAAAAGTGGTTACTCATCACCAACAACTCCCAGCAAGTGCCCCAAATGGGTGTTTCCTCCTGGTGCTGAGCTCAACAGGACCTAAAACACAAGTCCAGGGAGTTGGACTCGATGATCCTTGTGAGTCCCTTCCCACCTGACCTGTTCTGTGATTCTGTGGTGCAACATCTGCAGCAGGAGATGTCACCAGTGGTTCAGTGGCTGGTCTGCATCACAGTGTGACCCTCACCTGGGCCACCCCACACCTCCAGCACTGTGGCTTCAGTCAGGGACCACTGGTTCTCATTAGCTGAAGGTGACATGGGGTGGGCAAAGCCCAGAAAGCCAAATGAGCTGACTCTTCTGCTTTGTTACCTTCCAGAGGCAAGTCCTGCTCTCCTGATGATGTGTGGTGTGAAAGGGGACACCAGGTCACCACCAGCAAAGGCTGCACAGGGTGACTGCTCAGTTCCAGGTTCGTGCAGGTCACCATCTGGGGAGAAAGCCCTTCAGCTTGTCCCAGAGCCCTGTGATTTCAGTACTAAAGACTCTGGAGCAATTTGTTGTATCATAAGGGGCCATTAGAGGTGGAACCATGTGGGAGAAAAATCTCATTTTACCTCTCCTTACCAGCTGGGAAATTTCAAAGAGAATTTTCAGGTCTTGTTTCTGTTCCTCTGGCTTCTTAAAAGAAAGTGGGTTTAGAGGGAAGACTCCCCAAGTCAAGACTTTCTGATGCTCTGCATTTGAACTCTCTGAATACTGGGGGTACAGATAAGTGTGCCAACAGTTCTCTGGTAGCAAAAAGTAATAAAATAAAAGGTAGAGCAAGAGGGTCTGCTGCCTACAACTGCTCTATACTGAGATGTCAACCTTGTGGAAATGGCAAGGAAACAAGTAAAACTGGAAAAGAATTGGGGCAGATTGCTCTTATCTCAGCAGCCTGGAGCCCTCATGAGCTCAGAGTTTTTTCATCTCTTAATGCAGGCCAGCAAACTGTTCCCCCTGGTAAAAAAATAGGATTTGGCTGTATGGCAAAAGGAAGATTTTCCATTTCTGTTCATTTTCAGCGCTCCATCTGGGCACAGCCTCTGCATCCTTGACTTTGCCAGAGACTCTGCTGCTGTGGGTGCAGCGGTACCAAAGCCAGGCACTGTGGATGCCCTAAAGCCAAAAGTGACCCCACTCCCCAGGCCACAGCCACCCCAGCCTAGGTAAGGCATCATCTGCTCTTATTTAATTTCAAGGAGCCAGAGTGGCTCTCTTGAGCACCTCGGTCATATTACTCACAATGGAGATATATTTCTAAAATAACCACCTGGCTCCCTGAGTTTCACTCCTCCTTCATTGAACAGCCCACAGATGAGCATATCCATTCTCCAAGAACATCCCTTTCTGTTCAAAGCTTCCTTCTCCTCATCAAACCCTCTGCTGGGTGCCACCAGGAGACATGATCTCAAACCCTTGGATGTGAACACGGCATCTCTGCACTGAGAAAAGGATGAAATGCAGAACAGTTTTGCCTAAGTTGAACGCATTTTGGCTTCCCAGTTAACACCACATCTGGATTTATGCCAGATTGAAGTTACAATACATGTAGACATTACTCACAAGAGGCAAGGCCAATGCTCGAAAATAACCTCAAAGTTACTGGCAGAACAAAGCCTATTTTTTCCAACAAAAATGACTTTGCTAAACACATTTGTGTTACGTGAATTTGGAGACCATGCATGAAAGTCACGGAGGCCTCTCTCAAGTTCTGACTCCACAATGAATTGCGTTCCTCCTCCTCCTCCTTTGGCTTCAGTACGTAGTTTCCCTTGTGACCTGGCTGGAAAATGTGTGGTTGCTGGAGATGCTGTTGGATTTCCTGGTGAAGGCCAGGCGTTTCTTCTTCTTCCTCCATGGCAGGCACAGGATGGTGAGCGTGGAGAGGAAGATCTGGCGGAAGTTTGCCGACACCAGGTTGTAGAGGATGGGGTTGATTGCTGAGCTGACGTAGAAGAGGACGTTTGTCAGCATGTAGAAGTAGTGGTAGAAGTTGTAAAGGAAACTGGAAGAACAGATGAAAGACAAAAAGTCTGAGTGTGAAGAACTCTAAGTCACAAGGGTGAGAAAAACATGAGCTGCTTTCCAGCTAACTTTTCTAGGCAGCAAACATGAATTTACCAGTGGTGCCTGAGCCACCACAACCCCTCTACAGCTTCAGCTGGAACTGGTCAAACATGGATCAGATGCCTCTATGAAGATATTGCCCCACTCAGCAGCAGTTAGAGACTTATTTAAGCCCTGGGGTCAGACACCAGATGTTTACCTCGTGCATTCATTTTTCCTTTGGAAGTAGTCATTCTGGAAACTGAGAAGCCAGATGGAATTTTGCTTCTGTGTCATACATACACATTAGCTTGACTTTTTTGGCTGCAGTTCTGATCTACAGAGGTTGCAGAAGAGCCAAACTCCAGTAACAGATGCAGCTCTCTCCTCCCTCTGGCAGTGAGAGCAGCATCAGCTCATTCAATGGGTCCCTGGGTTGGGATTTGTCCATAATGTGGGACAGCATTTCCTGCTCTGGGGGCAAGATGATGATAGCATTCTTCTGAACACACATCCTGACCACCACAATTTAATGTTTTCAACTAGAACTGGTTGAAAATGCTTTATTATCTTTTATACTTTTGGATATATCTTTCCTCAGGCCAACTGAGAACGACAGCCCCGAGCTGGTAAAGCATTTATAAACATCACAGCTCTCATTTTCAGGAAGATGTTCCTCAGAATCATTTATCTTGGTGAAAATTGCAGACCTTTTTTTCTAGTCTGAACAGTGCCTAACAAAAGATAAATAGAGGAGTGCTGAACTACATTGCCCATTCCTCTACACCCTCTCAGCACAGCCAAGGACTTCATGGCCCATCCAGGTCTTACAAGAAGAGTTTCTCTGTGTAGTTGTGAAGAATTAATATTGTAAATATTTCTCTTCTTCAGGGGCAAGGCACACGTGTTTATAAATGAACATGCCAAGCTGCTGCAAATTCTTGGTTAGCCACCAGACTGATAGTTCACCATCATTCTGTAAAATCAGTGTTTTACTAAAATCACTCATGGTTTTAAAAAGGAGAAAAAAATATTATGTGAATGCAGCCATGATGCATAAATTCCCACTAACTGCAGACAGATCTCTCTACCCTCTTGCTCAAAGCAAATGCAGTCATTACATAATTGAACAGTGCCTTAAGTGCTTTTCATATAGGAAAGCAAAGGAGAAACAAGAGTTTGTCCCAGTGTGTGCCTAGAGCTCTGTTTTCATGACTGAAGATAGATTTTGGATATTACTATGGCTGGATCCACAATCCCATTCAGTAGACTGCTATACCCTAATTTATTTTATTTTGTGTTTGGAGTTGATGGAATTTAAGTTTTTTATTGTTGTTCTGCTTTTTGGTATTGTGGATTTTTCTTTTTCTTTCCCTTGAGAGAAACAGCCCTGGCCTCAGGGAGAGGAGGGATGTTACACCATGGGAGGAGACACAAGAGCGCATCCCTTGCCATCTCAGGCTTCCTCAGTGTGTGTCCCCAGACAGCATTAGCTCTTAATGACAAATTTAAAAACAATAATTAGTTTGGTGGCTGCTTTGCTGAAGAACCTGGCCTGGTGCCTCAGAAAGGAGCAGGGAGCTCCTGGGGTGCCTTTGCACATCTGTGAGCAGTGCGCGTGTGTTCATGCAATTATCCCAGAATTCTCTGACAATCTGGGCACTTCCTAATCAGCAGCAACTGCTGGCATTTCATTTTGATCCACTCCCTGCAAAACCCAGTAAATAACGTGGCCCAGGCTCAGCAAGCAGCACAGTTATTCCCCCACCTGTGTCACCTCCCCTGTCAGAGAGGAAATGTGGCCTCGTGGAGCTAAACTCTGGACTGTGTGCTGACAGGAGCTGCTGCATTAGGGCTGGGGATCAATATCTCTGGCACGGAGACTGAAATCCACTCTGGATGTACCAACCCCCCTGTCCAAATGTCATTTCATCAAGGGCTGCCAGAGTGAAGCCCCATCGCTGCTGCCAGAGCGGGGGTGAGGAGGAGGAGGGGCTGATGAAGTGTTTTTATTCAAGATAATGCTCCCTACACCGTGTCTGGGGGATTTAGCTTAAACAGACTCTCAATTTGCCTGGCAAACACTGAGACATCCAAAAGAAAAAGAAAAACAACCCAACAAAACAAAACCAACCAAAAATAAAAAAAACCCAAACCAACCAAACAAAAGAGCAATTAGGAGTTTGAGACTTCAACCCTTGGGTTGGAGAACATCTTTGTTCCCAATCCCTGCCTCCCTCTCCACACCTGTGGGTGCCCTGGCCAGCCCCAGCCCGAGCCCCCAGCCTGTCCTGGCATGGGGACACTGTCCCCCTCGCTGTCACTCACTCTGTCCAGTGGCTGGAGGGGACATAGCAGAACATGAGGCGCCGGATGTGGTAAGGGAGCCAGCAGACCACGAAGGCAATCACCACAGAACCTGCAAGGCAGGAAAAAAAGCCTTAACTTGGTGAGCAATTCTCCATCAGGATGAAAAAGGGACCTGTCTGCTTGGGTTTAATTGCTGTAACTGTTTTCCTGCAGCCCCACTTGTTCTTGTGTTGCTGTAGTGAAAAGAATTAATAACCCTGAGGGACAACCAGCCTGCAAATGTCTGTAAAAACAAGGAAAACAGAAGTAATAGAGATCAGCACTAAGCACTGGGGCAGCGACTTTAGGAACAACAGGAGGTACAGATGAAGGACTGGTGATGCCTAGTTCAGACACTGGCTTAAAGAAAACTCTGTTTGTATCTGTGTTTCACGCCCTTGTGGCTCTGAGTATCTGTCCAAAGTATTCACAGAGACGGCTGATGTATGTTTCTCATCCAGGGAGCCAGGGCCACTCTAGTCCCATCAGTTTGTTACCTGGAGCCACTGGCCACAGTCCCCACAGTGCTGAGCATCATTTAACTGCCCTTTCTAGTGGCAGGGCTCGTTCTTTTGTGCCTACATTTGTGCCATACCTGAGATTACAACATGTTCGGGTCTGGACTTTGCCATAATAAAAATGATCAATTAAAGAGTAAGCAGAGAAAGACACTATGGAGATTTTTTCCCTTTCCAGATTCTAAGGCATGTCAAACAATGGAAAATAAAATGCAAAAACTCTGAGGGGTAAAAGTGCTGTTGATAGAGTGCATTTGTCAGTCTGGATTAAAAAGTAGATCTATCAGGCAATCAAGAGAAAGATTTGTTTCCTTTTGTTGTATAAGTTTCAACCTCTTTATGGAACAGCAGGATTCAAGCAGGATCCTAGCAGGAAATAAAGAAATCTCAGTTAAAACATAACACAATAAAAGGCAAGAAGAAAATAAAGACTAAATAAAATAATTAAGTTAATTTTTGGTCCCAAATTTGTTCTACAGACAACAAGGGACGCATCACTCTTGTCCTTTATGTGACCTGTAAGGGGTTGGGAAGCAGCAAAGCTCTGCTCCAGAGTGAGGTACCACAAGTGCAATGTGGATTTGGCACAGGGAGCCAAAGGCTGGGATGTTTTCTGCCTTGGGATTGAAAATATTTATGTGGCTATGTCCCAAACCCAGATGCTGTAATCCCACAGGGACCATGTCGTAGCTCAAGGAGAAGATGTGCAGAAGATGGGCTTCCCTTGGGTAATGCAGTCCAGGAGGAACAAGTCTGGCTGTGGCTGCCTCTCCTCATCACTGATGCTTAGCCAGAGGCACAGGAGAGCAGAAATTAAATAATCCCTGGTGTCCAGCTCCATACTCATGCCCCACTCCATCTCCATGGGCTCCCCCTCTCATTAAACACACAGCTAACAGTGGAGAAGAATCTATTCCATGATGCATGACAGCATCTTCCAGGAATGCTGCAAAAGCCATTTATCCAATAAAAATTTAAGCAACTGAAGGGACATGTTTTGGAAAGAAGGCTAGAGGGTCTGTTTTTATTCTCTTGTCCAAGTGAATTCATTTCTTCAAACTGTGTTTTGGCTGCTCTCTGGCCACAGTGATCACAGATGTAATTTATCACCAGACAGCCTGCAGCCCTTCAGATGCCATCAAGTGAATGAATTTGAGCTATATCTGATCCTTCCCTGGGGAGCTTTGATGGGACTTTGATGGGAGAGCCCCTGCACCTCGTGTGGCACAGGAGAGGTGGGGACATCCCCTGGGAAGCTCGGTGGGAGCGTGGATGCCTGCCTTGCTCCTTCACATTTCTGAGCACTCGCTTTTGGCCACCTCCTGAAATTCATCTCTCTGTCAGATGGGCTTTTGGTTTGCCCTGGATGGAGCAGTCCCCTTGTGATTCTCCAGGAGATCCCTCCCAGGGGCCACGGGAGAAGCAACACTCTCCAGCCTCTCCTCCTTCACCCATCAGCCTCGGGCCAACAGGAATGAGCCAACACCACAGCTCCAGCCCATCTGCTCTCCCAGGGCCTGCACAGGATTAGCTGGATTTTCAGTCTGCAAAAGCAGCTTCCCAAATGGCTCCAAACACAGGTTCATTCAGGCACATCACAATTCTTGCAGAAACCTCCATGCACTGGCATTTCTCAGCTGCTCAGCCCTGTGTGCAGCTCTTTAGGAACGGCAGGGTCCAGATTCTTTTGACAGCCAATTATAAGAATCTCACACATCTGCTTGTTAAATTTACCAACACGTTAAATGAAAGTGGTTTTCTCCTGGTAAATGATCTCTGCTCCTGCTGCTCAGGCAATGCTGTGCCAAATAATATGGATCTATAGTAACAAACACACATATTGAGAGAAGTATCTGCTTAACATCAGCAATTAAGTAATCTGTGATAATTCTGTAATATCACATGCAATCACTCCACAATTAAAGCTCTGTTAAACATGTGAAGTGCACTGGAGACACTTATGGCCTGATTTGGAAGTCCCAGCTGAGTGGCACACTGTGCAGTTCTGAGCTGCACAGATTAGGAGATCCCGACCTGAATTTGCCACCCTTAATCCGTATGTTTTCATTTTATCATACATGGGATCAAGCAGATTTAGGGTGGCAATCCTGCCCTCTTGAGTCCTCTCCCCTGGGAGGAATATGAAACATGAGACTGTGTTAACTTTCACCTAATACAGAATGAAAATATCCTTTCCTCCCAAATACCTGGTTCCTTTTTCTGCTGCTTTGTTCTTCCCTGAGCACCTGCCTGTCAAAACAGTTGAGCTGTAAAACAAATCCTGGGCTAACTGTCAGCCAAAATGATTTTTTATTGTGGTTATGAGCTCCTAGGATGTGTTCTTCATCATCAAAAGCTTGACTCATGGGTTCCTTTTGTGGAGTAAGAAGGAGCAGCTCAGCCTGCTGGAGCTGAGCACTGCAAGGGAAGGGTTTGACTCAATGTGGGATGGGGTGACTGTCCAGGATAGTGTTTGTGAGGTTGGAGATTTCCTGCCTTTATTTTTTGAACTAAAAATAAACCAGACACATCCCTCACTTCTAATTAATTCAATAAGGTTCTAATAGGAGCAGAGTTGCTCCATGATCTTCTGATATTTCCCATACTTAAGGTTTGGGGGTTTAGGATAAAGACTATAGTAATATATATAAAGGACAATATGGATGAATTGGGCATTGCCTGAGTCCTTCTTCACTTTCTTCTTCCTCCTCCTTCTCTGGTTTGGGTGATCTTTTCTAATTAGTTGGTGAAAGCCCTCATTGCAGGCATTGAGTGATCTTTAATTAGGTTATAAATAAAAATAACTTAGGTGTTGGGTTTTAATTGGTTTTGCTTATTCTTTAGAAGTCCTTGAAATGAGTTAGAAGGGGCCATTTTCTTGCCTTGTAAGACAGAGCTCGCACCTCGTGAGGCTGTAGCTTAGATAAGATATAATAAACAATTGATTCCAAATGAGATACCTTCGCGTCTAGCATCTTGTGTCCAGACCTGGCTGGAACTAACAGCTCCACGAGGAAGGAGCCCTGGTTTGGCTGAGCTCAGGAGTGATGCTCAGGAGGGGTTTGCAGCCCCCATCCCTCAGCAGGGCCGTGCGAGGTTCGGGTGAGCTCGGAGCCCCGGGACAGCCGTGGGCGAGCAGCTGCTGACTCACAGGGCACCCTGGAGCTGCTGAGCACGCAGCGCTCGGCTGGGCCGGTGTTCTCCTCCTCACTGCATCTCCTCCAGCCCCTCTGGGAGCGCTGAGTCACAGCCCTGCGGCCAGGGGTGGCCCTCGGCGAGGGATCCCTCTGTCCTGTCCTCCTTTCTCTCCAGGAGAGGCAGAAAAGGGATGCTGCTCCTTCTTACAACCACCTCTGCTGCTGCTAAGGCTGCCAGAGAGGCTCGCATCCATCTTCCCTTGATAGTTTTGTCCAGACTATTTTGGCCAATTTATTTCTTTTTCTCTGCTTTTGAAGGGGAGCTGAACCACATACAGATGTGGAACAGCACAGTGGAATTTCTGAGCAAGGGCAGGAGCTGTCTGGGGAGGCACTGACCTCCCTGAACAAGAGCTCTCAGCCTTTTCTGTGTTTCAGACTCATCCCCAATGCTGCCCAAGGGGCGCACACACACCAGCTGCTACTAATGAGGTGTACAAAAAGTTATCAGCCTTGTGTCAGGGTAATAATGATTTTTGGAGAAACAGCCCTTGTATATCTCAAGCTCCTGCAGTTTATACACTTATTTAGTTGATGCCCTTACAGGAGAACCTCTCACAAAATGCTGTTTGATATGAGAGGTGGTGAAAGCTGGGCCAAGTGCAGGCACAGCTGGTACTGCCTCGTTAAACCTCGAGGTGCTGTTTATATTAACATGATGTTCTACCTGACAGGCTGTTGGTAATATTTACATCAGCAGGCTCCAAAGTAGGGATTGCAGGAGCTGCCAGGGTAGGTATGAGCCCAATAAAATTAAAGCTACTTATGCTGGTATTTGGGTCACAAGGCTGTGAATAAAGGATTTCCATAAAAGTCGATAGCAATCAGCAGGGATTGGGGACCACCAGCGTGACCCAGGAGTACTCAGGAGAGCAAAGAAGAAACTGGGAGTAACAATGAGCTTGGGAAGCCCCTTTGGACACCACTGAAAACACACAGCATTTTCTGGATACAATCCCTTAATGCTCTTGAAAGTATTACTGAAAACCCCCTAAATTCTTCTTTATTAGTGCAAGTGAGACAGCACAGTGAATGGAAAACTCTTTAGGCATTCAAAATCAACATATTTCACTCAGACTATATTCTCCAGTCCTGATTTTTAATGGCTTCAGATGACAGATTTGAAAATAGATGTGAATTCCTGCCCCAGCTCAGGCCAGTGGTTAAATCATCTGCTGGCACCAGTTTCATCCATAAGGAGCAAGGCAATAAATACAGATTAAAGGTGGCCCAAGAACAGACACTTGCAAACTGCACATCACTGCTGTCCCAGTACAAACTGGGGTCACGTCCCAAGTTTCCTTCTAAGGTAATTATTCTTTTGGAAATTAGAGAAGGGCTTGCTTGATTCCATTTAAACTTCATGCATGCCATTCCCCCGAGGATGTCTGGACGTTTGGAGGAGAAGGAAGAAGAAAGGAAGAGAATTTCCCCTTTGAAAGGTAGAGAAGGGATCCCATCTTACCCTCACCAGGTTCAAGTCTCTTTCTATTTGGTGAGATCAGGTGTAACCTGAGCTGGCTTCCCCTGCAGCCCTGTCTTCTTTCCCCTCCAGTTTTGAGTTTCACATATCCTTTGTTCCTCCCAGAATGGTTTCTGCTCATCAGAGGGACTCTGGAGCTGTATTCACTGCATGCTTCTACAGTGACTGAAGCCCTGGCCAGACTTCATGTTCAGAATCACATTAGTTAACTTTTTAAACACTCGCACTGTCACAGCTTAACACCTGGAAAATCTGCTCTCAGGGCATGGCAAATCCCGGAGTTTTCTGCAGAGATGCAGCCACAAGAACTTGCAATCCCTGCAGGAATGCTGTGCCAGGCCGAGCTGTGGTGCCAGCAAAGGGACACATCTTGTGAGAGAGGAAAAAAAGAGATTTCCTGCCCCAAGAGGTGCAGCCACCCCTAGTTTTTGCTTCATGGGGGTGTTTATAGAGCGCTCTGATGCTGCTGGTTTTGTCGCGCTTGGCAGGCTGCAAAGTAAATCTACAACTACAGACATCTCTGGGAAATATATACAACTGTTAAATAGGTAATTTATCCTCCCAAATTTCAGTGTGACACTTCAGCTGTTAAAATCAGCTTCCACTCAAGCTTAATGCCACAGGGGTTTTGCTGAACTCCATTTGGAGTTGCTCAGACTTTTTACTAGAGATACAAACTGCCATGCATTTTGTTCTTTCCTTGAAAAGAAATGATTCATGAACAAATAAATCTGCTTTCCTTAGAATATAGGAATTATGAAATACAACTGTTTAAGGAGTTTTAGACTGATGCTCTTCTGTGTATTGTGGTTGCAAAGTATGAGCTATTTACTGTTCCTGTCTGTAGGCTGGTTATACTAAATCTCATGGCAGTATTCCCCTCCTGAAATGAATAACTCAGATTGAAGCATTGGTGAGGAGAAATGAATAGACTCCCCAAAGTATTTGTTCAGATGGGGAATAATTAATGCACAAATTAATGAAATACTTGAATACATCATTAATTCTTGGCCTTTGTCTTGTATTACTTGACAAAATGCAGAGGCCCCAAAATCATAATTTAAAAATTTACAGACATCCAGTAAAAAATGTGGCTGGACTTCATCGGCTAAAAAGCATTTGCTGAGACATCACCCAGGGAGCTGTGGGAGACCGAAGGATATTCTTTTAATTGGTTAAACCTCTAAGTGCTTTATAATTGCTTTCACTAAGCAGCTTCAGTAACAGAGCAAAAGCTACCTGGAACTGATTACATTTTAATAGGCTTAGCCAAAGTCCCCTTGCAAAGCCTCCCCTTGATGTCCATCAGTTTGTCTCAATGTCGTTATCAGGGCTCAGCTGTGCCATTCAGTAACCCCTGCCTTCCTCCCGTCCACGTGGGGACTGAGCTGACAGGCAGCCAGGAGCTGCTGAGGGCTGCTTGGAGGAGAGGGGGCTGCAGGCAGGTGTGTTAGTGGGGGTGTCAGTCCGTGCCACAAGACTGTTCCCTTTCCAGAAGACATTTTGGCTGAACAGAGTTTTCATCCTGAGCCAAGCTCAAATACATGCTGATCAGAGGAGAGAATTGGGTTTGTTCAGCCTGGAGAAGGCTCCAGGAAGAACTTGTTACAGCCTTCCAGTGCCTAAAGGAGCTCCAAAAAGGCTGGAGAGGGACTTGGGACAAGGGCCTGGAGTTACAGGACAAGAGGAATGGCTTTAAAGTGAAAGAAGGAAGAGTTAGACTGGATATTAAGAAAAAATTCTTCCCTGTGATGGTGGGGAAGCCCTGGCACAGGGTGCCCCATCCCTGGAAGTGCCCAAGGCCAGGTTGGATGGGGCTTGGAGCAACCTGGGATAATGGAAGGTGTCCCTGCCCATGGCAGGGGTGCAATGAGATGAGCTTTAAGGTCCCTTCCAACCCAAGCCATTCCATGATTACCATTCCATGATTACCATTCCATTTCTATGATTGTTCTGGTGTGTATATGTGAGTATTTAAGGATTATTTAGAAATTTATCAAGTGATTGTCCTATCAAGGCTGTGCAATCAGAGAATGTTCACACTTCTGTGAAGCATCACTCAGCTTTGGGAGACTCAGCATTCCAAGGCTCCAACACAGCCATGGAATAGCAACAGAAATTGGAGTTAACAGAAGGAATTGGAAGGATGAAGGAGGACATGAAACCTCTCAGTGGAAGGTATTTTTAACAACAGAACTGGTTGCCCTGTTATCCTGAGAAAAAATGCTGGGAAGCTGCAAGTGCCTGGAGCCTTCTGAATTTGAATCCTCACACCTGGTGAACCCTGACAGCAGAGAGGGAAATACAATCAGGAATCTCATGCTTACTGACTTAATGAGGTGGCTCCCAGGCAACAGGCCTGACACATTCCTTGATTCTGATCACCCTCATTATTTTGTACATGACCAAAATCAGACAGAGCCAAGAAAATACACAAATGCTACCAAAAAGAAAGAAGACACTGTTGTGGATGTTTTGAATGAGGCTATTAGCCTGGCCACTTTTAGCTCTTATTTCAATGTAAACAAATACTTAATCTCAGTACATTTGGAGCAAGGAAGTTTTTTTCTGCTCTGAGCTTACCCAGCAGCTCTGCACAGCATGAACCACAAAAAAATTGTTTTCTAAACACTACTTTTACAAGTTCTAAAACATTTCACCCTTAAACCCAAATCAGCCTCCTCTGTACTTCAGGCCAAAGTTCACTCTGGGAAATGGAAAATATTTCTACCCCCATGAAGCTCTGATACTCTGCCAACAGTTTAATAAGGAGGGACAAGTGTCATTTTTCTTTTCCCACCCTCTTCCATAAATGAGGCCAGACCTTGTTCATGATTTTGGCTGTCATGGATGCCAGGATAAATCATGTGCATCCTTTTGTATTTTTTGCTACTTTTCAGACAGCTCAGAGGCCTGGGTTATTAAAATATAACTCATGAGGAACAGGTGACAAATGTGAGTGTGAATCAAGCACTACCAGTAATCAAGTGCATATGAAAAACTGAGGCACAGCAGGATTGCTAGGTAAAGAGAGCATTTCTGCATGGTGGAGTGAATCACAGACAAAAGTGAGGGAGGATTTTTTTTATTTCCTGGATCTTCCTCAACACAGAAATGTAACAAGCAGCTGCCCTCTCCTTGCCTTCCCAGCAGGGAGGGGAGCTCAATCCTGCTGCCAGGGTGGCCCTGAGGAGATGCCTGAAATACCTGGGCATTACTGCCTCATCTCACCCACTTTTGAACCATCTCAGGCTGCGGACTGAAACCCTCACTTTATATATTCTCAGCTTTTTTCAGTATGCAGAAAACACAAAAAATTTGCCTGGAGAAGAAAAAGAGGAAGCAGAAGAAGAAGAAAAAGAAAATGATGCTTATTGTTCAGAAAAGGGAAGGGTTATTTTTCAGTGCCTCAGAGTAGATATGGACCTGTGGGTGAGGGGTGCACTTCCTCCAGTGCTGAGGGATGCCAGGTGTAGATTTAGGTTTCTCTGCTATTATTCATGAAGAGCTCTCTCTTCTTGATGATCAAAGAGGATGCAATACTAAAAGGAGAGAGAGAGGTGTGAGGTGGTGCAGCACGAGTGAGAAAAGGCAGTGTCTCACTTCGTGGCAGCAGGCAGAAGTGTTAAAAAACAGAAAAGGATAGCAAGGAGCAGAGTCCTTGTAGGCTCCGTGGGGAAGCAAGGCTCCCTCCTCACCCACCCGTGGATAACAGTTCATTGGGGTGCAGAGAAAGTAAACAAACACAGTCCAACAGGATAATTGTAGAGAACTTAATGTCCTCTGTGTTTTCCTTTCCTTTTTTTCAGTAGGTATTTCCCAGTTGGAAGCTGGGATGCTACTCATGCAGTGGCTCACCCATGCCACGGGCAGGGAGTGCTGCATGGGATGCATTCCTTGGGAAAAAGAGCTGGGGAAATGTCATGGAGGCTCCTGGTGCCTTCTCTAGGGATTTCTCTTGTTGGAAATGTGGTCTGGGCCAAAGCAGTTCAAATACCAAGAAGCCCCATCCCTGGAAGTGTCCAAGGCCAGGCTGGACAGGGCTTGGAGCAACCTGGCCTAGTGGAAGATGTCCCTGCCCCTGGCAGGGGGTTGGGACTAGGTGAACTTTAAGGTCCCTTCCAACCCAAACCCTTCTTAAAACACCAGAACATCAGAGAGCTTTTACTAACAAATTCTCCCCATCTAATGTTTAAAACCACTATGGGCACGCTTTGTTAGATGTTTTGGGTACCATTTTTGAACAGCTTTTGCTTTTCCTCTCTAAGGTTAAGCTACCAGATTCTTTGGTCTTTTCCTCAGTGTATTTAATCAAGACATCCACTGTTCTGCAGTACAGCTCAATTCCTGTGTGCAGGATCTTTTATTTAAGCTCTGCCTGAACCAAAGCTCAGCAGAAAAAGGGAAGTAATGAAACAATACGAGCAAGACTTAAATTGCTGTCAACTAAATCATTAAAATGCTGGATTGGTTTTGCTTTTCCAGAGTGAGCAAGTCTGCTCGTTAGCTTTGCAAACCAACAAGCAAGGACAAAAGGAGAGGGTGTTTTGGGTGAAAGTGTTTTCCAATTCCCTCCTGTTACTCTCCAAGTTATATTTGTTTAGACACCTCCAGCCAGTTCCACAGCCATGGAAGGCGATACTCACGCAGGACCCTGACGCCGTGCTTCAGGGCTTGCACTCTGCTGGGCTCCATGGACATGCTGAGCATGGTCTGCTGCCCACCAATGGTGCACACCTGGTTCTCCTGGGCTGCCTGCTTGAACATCACCAGCAGCTGGTTGGCAATGATGGTGTTGAGCACGGAAATGACGACCATGGGGAACACGAAGGAGATGAAGGTGTTGACCTGCAAGGGAGAGATGGGGCACAGTCAGGGATGGGATCAGCAGGAGCAGGACGTTGGGATTTATTTCTCAAAGCAACAGAGGAACAGTCTGCAGTGGAAATCTTTTCTCTTCTCTTACTCAGCTGGTTTTGAAGGTTTATTGTACAGAGGGAGGACTCGAACACTGCTGACGCAGGTTCATTCATGTCGGTCAACACCCAAAAAAGGCAAAATCATTCATATCTAATTACATTCTTTTCCCTTTTCAGTGCAGTTCATTGCCAGAAATGTCTCGACTGAAACATGCCATTGATCTTTTCTTCTCACAACCAGCAGGATGCTGCTTAGCTTTCATCATGCATGGCGTGACTTCTAAATAACAGCGTGTTATTGTCTTTTTCCTGCATTATGAGCACTCCTTGGGATCTTTTTAACTATCTTTTTTTGTCTTGTGCCCTTTCCTTGTAGATCTAATGACAGCGTTTTATTACCTCATAACTAAGCTAAATAAACATTGTGCCTTCAAGGATTAAAATTCATCAGAATAAACAAGTGGAAATTGTAATGTTTTTAGTATGAATTATTTGCTTACTACAGTTTTCATAAAATTAAATGGAGGATCAAATTAGGCAGTGATTGGATCAAGTTGAAGTCACAGTTCATGTCAAATGCAGGAAAGTTTTTGGGCTGTTAGGAAACCTCAGTGGAACTGAACTTTGCAAAGGACAGCCCAGGGAAACAGAGACAGGTGTAGGGTTTGCCTGCACATCTCCAAGGCTGCCATGGTGGGATGGGGAGCTGCTCTACTGAGCCCAAGGGCTCATCCTCTCTGCTGGATGGCACAGGAGGAGACTCAGCACATCACTCAGGTGAGCGTGGAACAAATCAAAAGCCCTTCAAGTTTTTAGAATTTCAAAATATTGACAAGAATTAAGCCGTGTTGCAAATCGCTGTGAAAGCAATTGTATTAGAAGTGATAAAATGACAAAAAGATGAAATTGCACAACTCAAGAGGGAATTTGCTCAGTGGGAGGGCTCCAAGGCAGGCTGACTTCTTCCCCAGACAGTGACTTATCTTTCACCTCGGGGATGTACAACACAGAACAACCCTGCACTCCAAGCCAGTGCAAGGCCCCTCTGCAGATTGCAAAACCTCACCAAGAGGCGGGTGCTCCATCTGCTGGGATGGAGATTCCCCCTCTGCACCCACCCAGCCCTGCTGGACCATCACCACGGTGGGCAAGGTTCTCTGTACAACATGTCTGGTGCAGATTTGGGGGCTCTGTGCTCCAGAGGGATTCAGAAACGCTGGAGGTGAATGGGAATCACCCAACCACACCCCCAAGATGCTGCAGGGCATCCCTAAAAGAAAGGAGCAGCACATAAGGACATGGGAGCAGAGGCACATCAGAAGCACTCCACTTTATTTGTCCATAAACATGAAGCAGAAAGTCCTCTTTTGGTGAAGACAGGCGCTGTTGCCTTTGCCCAGGTTTTCTTTGGATGGATCAAGTCTCTGTACAACTTGGTGCTCTGGAGCTCAACGTGTTAAGCAAAAGTGCCAGCTGGGTTTTGTCTCTCTCACCCACATGGTGAGAACATCCTCTTCCGTTTATGCTGGCAATAATAACAGAGCTCCTCTGCGGGCTACCCCACCACTACATGCTGCTAATGGCCTCTTTTGTTAAGTATAAAGCAGTTTTCTGTGCTTCTAAAAGATCTCACAGCCTCCTGTATATGAGGAAGAGTTGTCTTCTGGAGTTGCCTCCACAGGCTAAGACAGATGATTAAGCAGTAAAGACCAACTGTTTAACCTTTGCAATGCAGCTGGGCTGAGCTGGTGCACACAGGGATGAAATGATTGCTCAGACTTACCAGGTCAGACTAAGAAATGAACCCTGTAGCTCCTCACTCCAATTTCTGTGGCTTTAGCTGCAGAATGCCCTTCTTCTTCCCCACTGGTGAACAATGTCTGCACATCAGCAAAATGCAGCACTTAACTCTGGAAATGTTTCACTCTGCCACCTGAGAATCAGGATTTATTGGTTTTCATTCTAAAATTTTGCCCTAGCTGGAAATTAGACTTGCTTGATACAATTTTGCAGAACTCTAAAAGTCTTTTCCAAGCTTTCTTAAAAGAGTTGATTCGTTCCATAATTGCATTGTGAAGTCTTTTAAAGAGCTTAAGAAATTGGCTAGAATAACATTGACTTTCCCTTTTAGGAATTGTTATGCTAAAAGTGGGAATATTGCATACTTTCTATCAAAGGCTATATTTAAAGATTTTTTCCCTGCCTTGATTTGTAGCAAAACTCTCATATGGAAAAAGAATTTAAAAATTTAAAAATCAATATTTTCCCCAGTAGCAGAATGTTTTAATTTGTTGAAAGAATTATTAATTACTTGCCAACACAAAGCCCTGAAGTACATAAGGGGTAGAAAAGCTGGTTTTCCTCAGCAAACCCTTTATATTCCCTGTTTTTCTGTTCTGCTCACTGGGAGCCCAGCACACTGGGAGCACATCAGTGCAGCAACACTTCATTTTCAGGTGACTTTGCACACTGCTGGAGCTGGTGCCTCCAACAACTCTTCAAAGTCAGTGGAAAATTTCCCACTTGCTCAAGAAGAGCTGGTTTGAGATCCCAGGACTACATATTCAAAAGTTCAGGAGCAGGAAGATTTGTAGAGGTGTTTAATGGGATTTTTTACAGTGTCTCTGAACATCCGTGGGCTAAAGTGGCTGCAGCTCTCAGTGAACACCCATGGGAGCCTTTTGAGCTTTATAGATCTTTGCAGACTTCTCTAGCCCCAGGAAGGAGGGTTTAGAGGGTGTGCAGGCTCATTTTTGACCTGAAAGTCTCAGGTTTATGTTGGCTCACCATGCCAAGCACAGTCTGTGTGATGCTGGATCTACACTAATCCTGCATTCATGGTTGTCTGGGTGCACACACACAGGGGTCTGGCCTCATCTCTGCTCTCACCAAGCATGGCTCAGTCTGATTCTCCTCTCCTTCAAAACTGATGTGTCTGCACCAAAGTGAACCCACCAGAGCCCAGCACCACAATGGGCAGAATCAGCTCGGTGCAGGAGCCCAAAGCTGTGCGTGGAAAGGTCAGCCCTGAAAAAACCCTCACAAACACAACAACATAAACCCCGTGACTGTGTGCTATATCCTCATAAAAGAAAGAAAAATCCAATATTGCAATGTTTGCCGATGGCAGGACAGAATGAAACACTAACCCAGTTCCTTGCTGCTGTCACTGCTGGAATCAGTGCAATCCTAAATGCTGCTCAAGCACCAGGCTGGCAACATCTGTGGGATGGGATTAATCCTCAGGACCAAATCGTATTTTGTACAGAGCAACAACCTTCCCTTCCAGCCCCGCCTGAACAGTGGCAGCCAGAGACCCAAATCACTCTGCTCTGGCTGTGCTGAGCAGGACAAGGACAACACAGATGTCACCTGAGGGTGAGCTCCCAGCAGGGACCTCTGCTGAGACCCTGAACCCCCACAGGCAGGTCTGAGGTGTCTGATCACTTGATGGATGCCAGGACGGGGCAGAGACACCTCTGTGGCCCACCCAGTCCTCAGAGGTGCAACACCTTCATTGTCCCCAGCATGGTGACAATGGCCTTCCCGGCTCCATCAAGGCCTTGGGGTCCTGCCCTGCCCCAGCACTTCCTGGCTCTCTAATGATAATGTTCATTCCACCTTTCTCTTGGCTATCTACTGCCAAAGGTGATTTTTCATATGAAATTGGAATCACAACAATTATGCAGGGCTTTCAGGACACAGGAGATGGAGCAAAGCTGAGGACAGGGCCTCATAAGCTCATGAGAAGACACATGGAAATTTGGGGGAAACAAACTTCTAGAAGGGAAAGCGATGCAGCTATCAGCCTCACAGTTAGCTCAACAAAAATCAGACTTCGTGTGAGACAGAGAATTCAGCCTTGTGAGTTTGCTTCTTCCTTCCAAACAAGAGTGTGGGAGAGACACGAGGGAAGGGACAACAAAACCAAAGGACAGAACAAAAGCTGAACCCAGTTCTCAGGTTTATGATTCTTCCTAGATCTTTTGCATGGAAAACTGCTCCCCTGGCTCTGCTGAGCTTCCTGCTGACGTGATTCACTTTTGCCAAGTTGTCCCTCAAATTATTTGACTGCATGGTTTCCCTGGGTTACCACTAAAGGCAGACATCAGCTCCCTCACAGCTGTGATGGAGAAGATGAGCACAGAACTCCACACAGGAACTCCCCAGAGGGCTTCAACAAAGTCCTGTAAATCAGAGGGCTTGCAAAGATTTATTCTTCTGTGCTCCAAGGGGACTGTTGGAGGAATACAGAGGAAAAAGATGGGGTTTGGATCCCTACTGCAAGCCAAGACTTTTTTTGTTAGATATATCTGAAGGCAAGAAGAGCAAAATTTATGAGTATCACCCTTGTTTATAGCTCATCTTTGCTCCCAGAAAAAGTCCATCACCTGAGCCACCTGCAGCAGACTGTTCCCATGGTCCATCAGCACACGATTTTGGAGAGGCACAGAAAAAAAATGAGTGAGGTATTGGAGAACTGAAGTGGTTAAAAGTAAAAAAAATTAGGCTAAAGGCTCTACTGGAGATACAGTGGCAAATTCAACACTGTATTTATGATAAAGACAGCCAAGCATCAGAACTACTGAAAACATTTTAATTGAAAGAGTTTTGATGAGAAAATAGAAAACGTTCCAATACTGAGAACATAAAAGATTTTTGAACACGGGTCTTGTGTTTTCCCTCATGCCTTTTTTCCAGATAAGTGAATAAAACTCTCAAAAGCCAATGGAGCATGAAATGCTGGTCACAGCAGCAGCACAGTGAGGTGCAGCCCATGGAGCAGCAGCTGGGATGCTATGCCAGGAGGAGCAAGGCCCCTGGAGTGGACATGGGGGCCGGCTGACATTAAGGGATAATTTTAACCCTGGGTTATGACAGAGATTTTGTGTCAGAGCTTGGAGATGTTCCCTTGTAGCCTGATAAATGAGGTGAGAGCAGAGCCAATCCTTGATCTCTGTCAGCACAGCCTCTCCAGGGACACAGCCCCTTCCAGCAGTGAGCTGGGATGCCCAGAGCCATTTTTCTCCCTTTCTTTTCAGGGCTGTGGGAAGGACGATCAAAATGGAGAGAAGTGTGGATGATGACGAGCTGGTAAAACCTCATTTGTACCCACTGGGTTTCTGTGGTAGCTCATTTCCCTGTGCACACCTGGGGAATGCTGTGAGGTGGCTGCAGCCTTCCTGTTTGCTGCTGAGGAGGATTCTCAGTGCAGAGACACACCTGGGGAAATGGGTGAGAACCCTAAAGGAGCTGAAAACTGACTCAGGAGGATATGTGTCCTTGCTGGTTCCCTGGAAGTGATGACGGTGAGGGCTGAGGATACAGAGCATTGTTTGATTTGTTGTTTTGAGCAAACCTATTAAACCACAGAGCTACATTTTAACAATATACCACATTCTGGTTCACCTCATTTCCAATGGAAATGGAAAGTAAATTATCCTCCCCCTGACTGTGGAGGCAGTATTGTTAGCATATGTCAATCAGGGAAGCACATTCTGCTACAACAACATTTGGCTGCCAAAAAATCTTATTTGACTAAATGTACTTCACAAAATTACTGGTTATCTCACTCAGTAGCCCAAATTAGCATTTTTTTAACCAGCCAGTGGATAATTTCAGCTGTTAATAAGCACAGTACTGCATTCCAGGATACAGCAATCTGTGCAAGACAAAGCAGGAAAGGGAAAGGTACATCGCGTTGGGATGCCAAAGGGAGCGTTTGGCAGTGGCACTCGTGTTTGATGTTCACAGGATGTGTCTGATGAAAAAAAATCCACAGGTTTTTTTACCCACAGTAAATAAATTCCCATCTTTAACCCCACCTTTACACAGCTCTCCAGCTTTCCATGCCAAGTATCTCATGATTATCAGGTAAATACCATTCCTTAGCTACAACAGGGCAGGAGGGGTTAGTGTTTGTGAGTGATATAAGAAAATAACCCCTGCTTTTAGAGCCAGTAACTGGCACAGGGAAAAACCTGGAAGCTGGACAACTACAGCCTAGTAAGGGAATTCATCTCCTCTGGAATTTTTTGAGGGGACCAGTACTGCAAGTATTGGGTCCAGTTCTTATCTTGGATAAAGGCATCCTGGTATGGGAGCACAAATCCTGGATAAATAGAAATATTTGGCCAAGTGCCATAGCCTGTGTGTGTATCTGGAGCTCTACCAGTGCATTTGAGCAGGAGCTCGACCTTTACAGGCTGCCAGTTTTAGCTGGGGCAGGTTTGCCTGTCACGCTTCATTTCGGGCGGCTGCTCCCTGCAGCAGCCTTGACAGCGTGGCAGGGGTGACACAGCTGTCACCCTCAGACTGAGGCTGGCTGGTGACCTGGCTGGGTGGCACTCTGTGCCCTGTGCAGACACTTTTGGTGGGTGCACAAGGGTAGGGTGGAATCCTGCATCCCTGCAGGGTCCACTCACAGCACCAGAGTGACACGGACCCCACTGAGCTCAGCGGTGTGAAATAACCCTCCCCTTTCCTCCTAAAGAGGGACAGGATGCAAATGTCTGTGTAGATCTAGGATATAATATCCCATCATTAGCTTAATAAATGATCAAAGACAAGATAGAAAAACCCAGCTAGGATTTTTCTCTTTGAAACACCCTGAGAATTGGCCACAAAAGCCTCTGGGTGTTATCTCCTGGTATACCCTGTACCTCTTCTACCCAGCTAGAGCCGAGTGCACATTCCACACACATTATCCAAGGTAACAGAGTGTGGCTGTGTGAATTGCTCTGATCTCATCCCAAAGAGTCCCCTGTTCACCCCCAGGAGCTGCAGGAGCTCAGAGAGCCTGAGGAGCACCTTCCCTCTGCCTCAGGGAGACCTTTTCAAAAGTGCTGAATATCAAGCCCAGACATTTCAAAGAAAGGTTACAATGATGTAAAATGTTGCTCCCAGCCACAGGTATTGATGTCAAAATGTATGATCAGCTCTGAGTTACAGAGGCAAAGCCTGAAGCCAGGACACAGCTGCATGGGGACACAGGGGTGGATGGCAGTCGCAGGCAGCTAAACCTCAGGAGCTGGGGCAGTGCTGAGTGTGAGCCTGATCTAAACACAGACATGAGCAGGACATCCAGAGTTTTTCATCCAGAGGGAAAAACCCCAAAGAAAAGCCTGAAACACAAGCTCATCCTGTCCAATCCATTGCTGATTAAATAACTCAGCAGGTTTTGTTGACCTAAGGTGGCATCAGCCACAGGAGCTGGAATTGGCCAAAAGTCTGTATTTCAGACATCTGCAGGAGCCCCAGCTTTATCTCTGCTCTGGTTGTGGTCTGGGAGCAGAGGACTGCAGGTACTGATGCTGATGTGAAGAAAGAGAACAGATAAGTCTGAAGATAAATTATCAGATGGAACTGATGGATGTTCTCGAGTCACTGGACTGGTTCCTGTCCCCATGCTGCTGCTGCCCTGCAGCCATTAGTGTCAGTGAGGCTGGAGCTCAATTAATTGCACAGCAAGGACGTGTGAGCATCTGTTCCTGACACATCCACTTACTTGCTTTACTCTTTGAGGGAAAACCCCTCCAAAGACAACTCAGAGGATAATGCAAAAGGCTTGTTCTTGAGCTCTGGCTGCTCGATGCTGTGGAGGAGTTTCAGGTTTTGTATTGGTAGATATTTATATCAGAAGAAAATCCGTGTTACTACAAGGCTTGGGGTGGCAGCGTGCACTGACTGCAGTCTGTGCTGTACCTGGGGATCTACAAGGTGCCAGTACCTACAGCCTGGTGCACAGCAGGAGGACGTGGCCATGCACAGGGCAGTAGTCCTCTCCTCTCTGTGCTGGCTGGATGCCTCCAGAGCTGTCTCCAGCTGGATAACACCAGCCATGAACTCTTCCAAAGGGCTTAATTTAGCTCTAGAATTGAGTTCAGAAAGAGAATCTGCTTAAACTCTGTTTTCATTAGCATTTTGTGTCTGCTCCACAGTAGTGATGTTTTCCTGGCTTCTCTCTGTAGATCTGTGGCCATCACAGAGAATAACCAGGCAGTGTGGATTAAGGTTTTAAGAATAACCAACGTGTACAATTTTCAAGCCTGTGTGTGGTCCCACACTGATGAACTATAATGGGAATGCAGAGCAGCTAATGATGTTGAGAAGTTGAGTTAATCACATACTCTGCAGGAGTTAATCAGATACAGAACAGATGGAAATAAATTGTGCACTGACAAAAAGCATCCATCATATTTATGGCAAAAACATTCCCATTCATAAACTTCCCTCCTTGGAGAAAACATTTGTATATAAAAAATAACATCTGATGCAGAACAACTTAAATGGGTCTCTTGCTCATGATGGGTTGGGAAAGATGTCAGAGCACTGAATAATTGTGGTGTTCCTGAACATGACTGGATACCTGAAGAATCATTTAACCTCATTTCTATGCACGCTTACAATGCTGTAACCTGAACTATTTTCAGATTTATTTATCTATTGTAAGTAACAGCAAAAGATGTGATTCATCCATAAGTGTTTCATATAAATCTTATTATTCCTAATTGTACACAAGGGTAATAACTAAATATTGAACTCCCTGTGGGCCTCAGAGCTTTTCATTACCTCCCTTAATGCCAGAGAACCTACTCCATTATACCTGTTCTTAAGAGAAAAATTCCTCCTTCCCTGGTCTTTGCCCAACAAACTCAAACTTGAATGGCTCTGCTGATTCCACCTTCCAAAGAGAAAGAAAAACTGTGAAATTCAGGAAATTTTGGAAATAATGGACGGGAGAATAGACAAATTGGAGGTTCTAAGCCTTATCATTGTGCTCTGGAAATCCCTTGTATATATCATGGATACTCAGCTTTTTCTCTTAATAAAACTGAAGAAAAAAATGTTTATTTAGAAAAATGAAAGAGTAATCAAAAAAGCCCAATACCAAAGAAAAAAAAAACAACCAAAACCAAATAACCCAAGTTCTCTCTAGGATTGAGCTTGATGAAGATGATGAATTTGGGGCCTTGTACATGTCACAGTCAATTTATTGCCCCTGCCACTGATTTAGGAAGGATATGTAGAATATAAAAATGAAGGGTTCTGGTATGGGACAGCTGCTGCCTTCCTGTACCTGGGAAGGGAGGACAGAAGAAGTGACAGAGGAGCAGTGATGGTCCTCCATCACATCATCATTAACCCAAAAGCTTCAAATCCTCCCCAATTCCTCCTTCAGGAAATCACAGAGTCACAGAATATTCTGAGCTGGAAGGGACCCACAAGGATCATCGAGTCCAGCTCCTTCCTTCTTCATTTCCTGTGACTGGTACAGTGAGCTACAAGGTAAATTAATTCAATTTACTCAATTTTGCTTGCAAACAAGAATAAAGTCAATTCATATGCTGTCAGTTTGCTGGCCTCAGCCTTGCTCCTCAGATCCATTGCACTATTTAGGGCAATATTTTTGGTTGAACAAAAACTTGGTGAATAATGTTCATGCTTTTCCCTTTGAACACACAGGCCTTTGTTAGTATTTCCCCCTCACCCTCCCCAGCAGCTATGTTCTACTGAAGGGAAAATAATACTTCAACATCAAATGACGGATTGGAAATACTTTTTAAATAATTTACCAGTGCAGTTGCATTTCAGTTCTTACTATCTGCCGGTATTTTGGCTCCTGCTTGTTTTTGCCAAGGGGATATTGCCCATTGCCTTTCACAAGATATTTGGGTTTCTCCAGCTCTGCTGCTTGTCAGCCCTCTAAATAATTTAATAAATGTTCATATGGTGCCTAATGCTCCTGACAGCTGAGTAATCCTAATCCAGAGTTTGCAGTTATTTTCTGTCTATCTTCCTTTGGTTCTTCTTTCCTGCTGGGTTGCACAAGTTGTGGGGGCTCACGTGGTGGACATTCATCCAAAGAAAGTGTCTCCATAGTGCTTCCTATGGAGCAGACTGATGCTCTGTGCTGAGTGTGGCTGATGATGTCCTTGTCAAACCCCAGGAATTCAGCCTCTTTCCTGTGTTCTTCGCCACAAGTGCTCAGCACATCTGACACTCTTGTGTGGCTTTTGCAGCCTGGGATGCTGCAGGAGGGGCAGCCACCACAGCCTTAAGGACAACACAGGCTGCACCTGTGTCTGAGGGCACTATCACCACATGAATAACTCACAGCAGATGATTTTGTGAGCCAACATCCAGATCCTTGCTTTTCCAATCCGTGGCTGTTATTCCATTCTTCTTTGGTTCATGCTTGGGATGGCTGTTGTCATGAATGAGACTTTTATGCTTGGATATTTACATCAAGAAAAAATATTCAAACCCTGGTGACAGTCAATTATCCCCCAACTTTTCTTGTTCTGGCAATACTGAGTCATTTCATCCCTCATAATCTAAATGGATGGCTTTTGCCCACATGGGTATGAAGTCACTTGCAGTGTCTGTTTCAGGATTCTAACTTAACAGTCTGCTTCAGCAGGGAAACCAAGCCAAAGACACAAGCACTGGAGCATAACAAGCAAAGATTTCTGCCTGTGAAGAGCAGCAAACAGTTGAATCAAGTGGTGCTTTGTTTCTTCCCACACTCTCTCGGTAGGTGGATCATGACAGAGAGAAGTGTGGGTCTGTTTGGCTCACGTGGTGCCTGCCAGACTCCAGTTTCACACTTGGAATGTGCATGAGTGTGGAGCAGTCAGGTGCTGGGCTCGCCTCTGCCTCCCGTGTCCCAGCCAGGTCCCTCTCTGGGGACAGGGGCTGGGTGGGCAAAGCTGCAGTGGCCCCTCTGTCCTGTCCTTTGTGGGGAAAAATGAGGATGCAACCAGCAGCTGGCTGACAGGAGAGCAGAAACTCATTAGAGCACAGGGTAATTAATAAATCAGCTCCATTCCCCAGGATGATGCTTAAGATTTAAGACAAAGACTTTGTTATAAACCAGCCAGGGACTACAGCCTTCAGCCTGATGCATGAGGCACACACTGCAGGAGGGTACAAAGGAAAGTTAATTTAAACAAAAACCCAGAGAAATGGAAAGAACAAATCATTCTCCTATTGAAAAACACATTAGACCCAATTCAGAACAATTCAAAGGAAAGTTAGGTTAAACAAAAACCCAAATGGAAAGAAAAAAATCATTCTCCTGTTGAAAAACACATCAGACCTTATTCTGGTTTTGCATTTCTGCCAGGTGAGGTGGAGGTAGAGGAGGGTAAGAGATGCTATAATGTCTGAGAGACAAGCAATGTCATGACAAAAAAAAAAAATTATCTGTTGAATTACATTTCAGGATCAATTTTTCTGAAGCATTTTGCAATATTTCACATATGCTGAAAAGTCTCATTAATACAGCTGGTAAAATAACAGCTTGTCTGCTTAAAGTAATTAGTAGTTGACAATTGGGTTGAATTTTAAATCCATGAGGAGCTTTGGTTAGCACTAATAAATGTTGATTAAGGTAGCAATTAAAATCTAACAATCTCTCTGGGGGTCTGAACTTTAAAGCTGAAGTTTGGAACATACCTCAATTTACAGAGAAAATGCTACAGTTCCTCCCCAAGACGTTTTATTAAGCTGTGGCAATGTGAGCTTTTATTTCCTTTGGTTGTTATTATTTCCTTTGAGGGTTTGTTTTATTTTGTTTTGTTTTCCCCCTTTTTTATTTTTCCCAGTTTACACAAATTAGTTGCAGCCTAAAACAGTGCTTCACAGCAGCCACCATCACCTCTCCTGGTTGACATAAAGACTTTGGGACAGTGGTGCCATTTAGCAGAGTGAGGCTTGAGCTTTCTCTCAGGAAATGCTGTAGGACCCTCTTGACATCCCTATTTCCATGGCAGTCCCTCCCAGGAGGCAGGACCTGTCTGTCCCTCGCCTCATCAGGCTCTGAAGTGGGCTGGAGAGATCTCCAGCTCTCCTTCAAGAAGTTCTGCCTGGCCAAGAGTTGAGGTCAAGCAGCGCCAGCTGCGCTCACCTCCCCGATTCCCTCTCCTGCTGCTCCTCAAAGCATCCCATAATCAGGGTGATTGGATGAGCTACCAAGGAAAAGTATTGACGAGACAGTGTCTTGAGGAAGACTAAAATTACCTCCCTTTGTTGCACTTGAGAGGTGTGACCAAGGCAAATCACGAAGCACATTTTGTTTATATACTCCTTTTACTGATTTATCATCAAGGCACTATTCATGGAGGTGTCAGGTTCTTTGTGATCTTACTTAACCTGATAAAATTTCAGTCACTTCCCTGCATTTTTTTTTTTTTTTTTCTGTTTTGGAAGACAGAAAGCACGTTTATATTTCATGGAGCACCTCCTTTATAGTGGCCAAATCCTTTTGGTTTTTTTCACTCTTGCTGTGGGCAAGACATAAACTGAACACAAAACCAGATTTGTCTTTATTGCACATTAGCTCTGCGGCACCCATTAATTACATTGCATCCCCCAGTTTTTAAGATGAATGCCAGTAGGGAAAAAAATAGGAGTACAATGTGAAATGGGAGCAACTCAGTCCTGTGGTGCTCCTGGGAATGTGTTGGTACTTGCCACTTAAATCAACAGACTTATCATTATGTTGTTTTCCAGGTCTGCTCCTGCTGACTTTGGGAGCTGCAGAAATGAGCTCCTTTTCCTGCAGGGTACATGCCGTGGCTGTTATGGAAAAAAGCAGAAAATGTGTGCACATGGAGGTGAAATCCAGGGAGCATTCCTGGGGCAAGGCAGGGAGGTCAGAAGGAAACTGTGCCCCTTTGACTGCCCAGGGTCCTGCTGAGTTTGGTGGCTGCTGCTTGCTCCTGGCCCCAGAATCCCCAACATCCTCAGGAGATTAAACATTCTCCAACCTGAACAGCTTCTCATTCTGGGAGGGAGCTTTAATAATCAGGATAATTTTTAGGTGCTTTCTTAGCCCGGCCTATGTGATCTGAGTGTGGCTGTTGGTTTCTCCACAGAACTGTGTGTTCCTGAGTCCATTTCCTGAGTCCATTCATTGTTAAGGATATTTACAGAAAAAGAGAGGTGGGGAACTGAAGATGTGAAGAGCTGGAGGAGAAAAAGGAATAAATCCAGAGGGTGGAAAAAAAGCCCATTCACTATCAGTCAATGTGTCTATCACTTTTTTTTCCTTTTTTTCTTCTGTGTTGTAAGGATGAAATACAAATGGCTTAGATAAATGTGGAAAGGAATGCAAATAAAAGCTTCATAGCCAGAGACATTCAGAGCCTTTTTTTTTTTTTTTTTAAAGGACGCTTAAGAACTGAACAAAATTGTGCATTTCCATTTGAGTGAGCCATTTCCATGCCTGAAGCTTTGGGACAGGTCGTTCTCTCTGCAAGATGGACACAAGGGTTGACCCAGCTGGGAACTGGAGCCACAGAGGGGCACAAGGGTGAGCAATGGTTTGGGTACCTCAGCACTGCAGTTTTGGGGCTTTCAGGGAAAGCAGCTGCTCTGAGAGGGTCCCCAGTGGACACAATTCATCCTGGACATCTCCACTCCCAGCCAGTACCACCCTCCAGATGGATTCACCTGTGCTGCAATGGGCACTCAAGGCTGCTGTGGAGACATCACCTGGGGTCTGGAAACATTATGGCATGGAAAGCCATGAGCTCCTGAGGAGACATCAGGGTGATTATTCATATACAGGCTTTCAGACTACTTGAAAGGGCCTATTTAATATTTTTACAGTAATACTATGCACTCTGCTGCTCTTACAGTAGAATTACAGGTGTCACCCTGAGGAGGGGGTGTGGGGGGCAGGTTTTTGGAGAAAAGCCATTTTGCCAGGGAGATGAGACAAACAAGGGGCTGCAGAGAGACCTGGCATCTCCAAGGAGCTCAGAGGATCTCCTAGTTTCAGGCTGCTGCCCTGCCCCCTCAGAGAGCCATGAAGATAAATCAGCAGGGAAATTCTCAAATAGTGGGGACAGTATGGAAGGGCATGTTGGGTCAAGTGACATGCAGAGAGAGAAATCCTAAATCTAGCACAGGTAGGGAGGAAAGGAGATGGGAGCCACCTGTCCCTGGTGACAATATCTCTGTTGGCCAATTAAAAGCCACTGCATTGAACAGGTCAGATCCTAATGAGATACACGTCCAAAGTCTGACTGGGCAGCTCGAAGGCCCCATATCCCCAAATCCACATGGTCTTTCAGAAAATGAACCCAAGGCAAAACAGATTGAGAAGGTCACGGCTCTCTCCTGCAAACCACAGCACCGGCAAGCCCTGAATGCTTTCCTGTTTCTCAAAATTGATTTCCCTTTTTCCAAATTAAAGTACAAAATGAACATGTGAGACCAAATGCTATCGGACCAGACTGCAAATGAGGCTAATAGGCCAAATGTCAGATTTGTTTCTGCTGAGGAGTCATTACTGAGTACAGACTTTATGTAACCTGCTTTGCTCTAAAGCATAATCCAGCCAGCTAATGACTGGCATGAGAAGGACGTTTTGCCTGTAGAATGGCTTCTTTGCTGTTATAAGTTACACTTACCCCAAAATGTAGGGTTACCTACCTGACTGTAGCCAGCATTTGAGGTTGACTAAAAATCTCATGGATAAGGGAAGCCTGAGGTTCTGGGTTAAATATCTCCTTGGATTCTGCATGGAGCAAAGGTATAAATTGCTGTTCCTCAAATCAAGATTCTGCTCTCAAGTTTAGAAGAATTTCTAATCATTTCCCCATGGCAGCTCAAAGTCCTGAGGCACAATTCACAGGCTCCCAACAAGGAGGGTTGTTTTTCAGGTTTACCTTTCCCAAAACCACAGATCTTTGTGGAGGAATGGCTGAGAATGTTGACCTGGAGCAGGTATCAGCTTCCAGTGTCCTGACTTGTGCAATGCAGGAATCAGGAGCTGAATCTCTGCAGGCACCCAGTAACTCATGGTGCTGTTCAAGGCTCTGTGACTGTTGGTCACATTCCCCTATGCTCAAAGAGATGTTGCAGCTGCTGTTGCTGGCACTTACTTACACTTTGCTATGTATTAACCAAACTAATTTCCTTTTTGAAGCACAGAAATTTCAGTGCAGAAATTGCTGCTTTTATCCCTAAGGCAGGCTGCCCAGACACAAAACTGTCTCAGGTAGGAACCATTCCTGTCCAAACAGTTGTGGAGGTAGATTCCTCACAAAAGAGGAAGTGATTTAACAAGATGAAGTAATCACAGTGCCATGAATGTAACCAGGATTTCCCTGTTAATTACCTCACTGTTAATTAAGGAACCATTTTTTTATTAAAATTAATTCTGATCTTTAAAAAATATATTACTGAAAACGGGGATGAACAGAAATGTTTATCACCCATACCCTAAGATGCTAATTTCCAAATGTTATGGCTTGTAATCAAGTTTAATTTTCTGACTTATCCTCCAAAGGAGAGACTTTACACCAGTTTTGACATTTAAATTACCTTTGATTTGCAAGTCCAATACCCCTATAAATATTCATAGCCAAGAATCGAGTATGTAGTCTTTAATTTTTTTTTATATTTTTAATTCACTACTGAAAACCAGCTCCAGAGCAAGCTGAAGGAATGAAATGAAGCCCATTTTATCTGAAGCACTGGAAGCATCTGGCTCTGCTCCCTAACAGTGAACCAACGCATCACCAGCTTCTGTTTGATGCCGCCGAACAAAATCCGACAGCGAAATCATCCTTTGATCCTTTTCCTTCCATCTCCTCACAAAAAAGCTGCTGTGAGGTGAGGGCTGCTGGCCAGCACTGCCTTGTTTTGGCATGTGCCATGCCCAGCCCTGCATGGGGACAAAGCAAGGGCAGCCCAAGGCAGGGCAGCTGCTGGCAGGGCTGGTGCCACGTGCGGGGCTGTGCCAGCCTCAGCTCCCGGGCAGCCTGAGCATTTTGGCTTTCACAGCCACACAAACAGCAGCTCCCCTCGCCCTGAGCGTGGCCACGGTGAGGACAAAGCCCAGCTTGGCACGGGGGAGATGCCTGCTAAAAGGATGCCCAGGGCTGGGGGAAGGAGCCTTTTTGGTGCTGCCTGGCTGTGGCCCTGTGAGTCGCTTACCCGGCGTGCCAGCCTGAAGCACCTTGGCCACAGCTGTCCCAGGTAAAGGCAGCAGGCTGCAGGCCCTGGGAGGGTCCCTGTCCCCTCTGGCAGTGACAGCAAGGTGTCTTCTTGCTGTTCTTGCACAGCCATTCAGGCTTTGACACAATTTTGGTGACCAAGCAGAAAGCTGTGCTGGGGACTGGCAGGGGTGATGTGCCCAACTCCCTTCCCCTACCCTGAGCAGAAACCCAGGTGAGAAACAGAAGAGCTGAGATGCTCCAGCCCCTGCCCCTTGTTGGTGTGAGTCTCTCTGGTGGCCAATTTCTGTCTCAAAATGTTCTAAAGATGCTCCATTATCTTCTCCAGGATATTGTGAGAACGTGGGTCAGTGTAGGGCAGGAGGAGACACAGGATCAGCTCACATGTGGAGCAGAGGGCTCAGAGCCTCAGAGCCCAACTCTGAGGCATAGAGCAGGCAAACACCTGCACACATCAGTCACAATAAAGGGCAAATTGGCTTCATAATGAAACATTCTCCTCTTTTCAGTGACTGATGACTTCTTCAATTTTTTTTTTTTCTATCAGGTACACTTCAAATGTAATTAGTTTCTCCAGTCTTTTTTCTTCTTTCAACAATAAGGCAGGGACAGAGAAGCAGCACTATCACTACCCATTTCTTAAAATAATTTCTATTTGCAAAAGGCTAATAAAAATCAAGATACACTGTGACCCTTTCTACCCTTAAACCAAGGAATTTATTTTAAGCATAAACATCATCTTTTGAGATGAGCCACTGCCTGTGGTTTAACTAACACATGGAATATGACACTGTTTTTGTGGCATGTTACATACGCCCAGCTCACCCCCACCCCAAGGACAACAAATATATACCTCAAATGTACCTCTGCTGCTGCCAGGAGTGTCCTTGGCTTCTTGTGTGGGCATTTTTGCACCACAATTACACTGAGAGATTGATTTTCTGATACATAACAGAAGTGTCTTCTCCTACCTGAGATCAAAGAAGGACCTGCTTTCCCAGGAACTCACCCAGATCTGTACTTTGTCTGCTTGCTTTTCATTTCAGTTAATTATTTTAATAAAAGGTATTTTCTCTGTCTACAAAATAATAGTTCACAACAGATGACAGGCTCACTTCTGGCATTATTTACCTCTTCCATTTGGAAAGGAATTGCTTGCAGTAAAGCCCCATTCAGTTGGGATCTGAGTGTAGCTTAGAAACTCCAAGCATAGAAGATGTGAGCCATAGAAGATCCGGGATGCCAATTTCAGCTTCATTTCTGCAAAATCCTGAAAAATCTAATTATTTGGTGGGGCTATATTCCCTCTGGTCAGTGCATAGGACTAAACTTAATCCAGGACAACAAAGCCCTTCCAGATTCACTTTCCGTGAAAGACCAGATATGAGAAGGATGAGCATCAAAACTGGTAAAATGAAACAATTCAACTCTGAATTGTTTGCAGAGACTCCACAATGGTTGGAGAAGACTCATAAAAAAAAACTGGACTTTGTCCTCCCAAATAACTTGTGGCAATGTAGAAGAGGTGATCCTGTGCCACTGGTAGAAAAAAAGACATGACAATGTCCTGAAACTTCTTGATTTTTGATTCAGTAAAATCTGAGAGTCTTTTAAGTGACAAGTTCTCATAAATAATTCCACCTAATGGAAGATACTTTGGTAATTGCGGAATTTTAATTTCAGCCCTTTAAGTGCAGAGAATTCTCATTAGCACTCAGCATTCAGGTACTGCAATGAATTTTCATAAAGAGAGAATAGCATACACAGCGCTGAAATGGTGGAAGTATGATGAATTTATGCATCATTTTATGGACAAAGATATTAAGTGATTCATTAAGCAAAACCATCCATCCCCTTCTGGGTACAGGAAAGTTTTTATTACTCCTGTTTTTCAGGTAAATAGACAGAGGCAGAAAATTACTAGGTCTGGCCTAAACCTCTTCTTCCCAAGCACTTTCACAGTGACTTTCTCTGTTTTCTAGCAAGGTTTATTTATAAATGAAGCCTCCAAGTGACCCTGGAGAGTCTGACTTTCCATGCCTCAATCTAACTCCTGTGCAATATTGCCTTGACTAAAGGCAATAAAAACATCCACAGGGGAGCTGAAATGCCAGGCTGGCAGACTAAATGCATGAATATTATAAATGAATGAAGCAAAATTTGGATTTCAGGACAAAAACTTGCCTTTACACCAATGAAGAGAGAACTGGGCCTTGGCACTGTTGTTAAAAGGAATTTGCAGTACCTTGGAGAAGTGACTCCTCTGTTGCCATGTGCTGCCAACTCGGAAACCGAGTCATGGGAATTAAAACATCCATGTTCTCAATTATTCCACTGGCACTGGAAGTGCTGAAGGAGGAGGAGGGATATTAAATGAGAGTGTGCAAGAACAAAAGTGCTGGTTTCACACTGAACTCTGAGCTCTCTTGTGCAGCAGTGACTCACAAAGTCTCCGGCAAGCGGCTCTCAGAAAGGCGGCACGTGGGCAAAGAAAGAAGAGTCATGGCACATTTTCCTTCTAATTGTCTCCTGTATTTTAATTGGCTTCAAAACTAGATGTTAGCAAGGAGACAAATGCTACTTCCTTAATGTATAATGCTGGGACAGGTGAAGCACTGCAGATAAATCTGGTGGGAATCACAGACTCACAGAATAGTTTGGGTTGGAAGGGAACTTAAAGCCCACTCCATTCCACCCCTGCATGGGCAGGGACACCTTCCTCTATCTCAGGTTGCTCCAAGGTCTGTCCAACCTGGCCTTGGACACTTCCAGGAATGGGGCACCCACAGCTTTTCTGTGCACCCCCTGCCAGGGCCTCACCATGTGAGTCATTCCTTCCTTTTAGGCTGTATTGAGCTACCAGCTCAGAGAGGCATTGCTGGATTTTGTTGAGATCAAAATTAAACATTCCCAAAACGCAACTCCCTGCTGAGCTGCTGTTTACAATCAACAGGTGAGTGATGGAGGTGAGGACAGTGACCAAAGCCAGGACTGAGCCAGCCCAGAGGAATTGCTGAGCATCACTCTATCACTGCTGCAGATATTTTCCTGTGGGGATGGTTAACACACACTGCTGCTTCTTGCTCCATTACTTACAGCTCTCATTCATTTTACCTTCCATTTCCTTGCTTAATTTGGAAGAAACGCTACAGTGACATGTCTGTGGCAACTTTGACCACTTTTTCAGGCTCACAGCTTACACAAGGGAGTTGAGAAGTGCTGGACCCTCCTCACTCAGCCCAAACTTGTGTGTATCCAACTACATTCAGGACTCTGCAGCTGCACTTGTGTTGGCTCTGCAAAAATCCCATTTCAGCATAATTATAAAGCATAAAAAAATGGTTGTTTGTATGAACACATCCATGGACCAGCTTTAATTCTAAAGGCAGAGTTCAAACCTAATTTGAGTGTGTCAAAACTTCACAGGTGAGGACCTCTCTGCTGCTGCATAGGCATTCACAAATTCTGCTTTGCTGCACAGCCTTTGGTAAAGCAGAGATTGTACAGATGAAAAAAAGGGATTGTTCTGATCTTTAATGATACAGCCAGTCTCACAACCTGAGAACCAAAACAAAAAGCACAAACCAAACATAAAGAGGGAGAGGCACCAGCCACTTGAGTGCTATTTGGATTAATGTATTTAGAACAAATTAAAGACCTTATTAAAAACTCTTCCCCCAGGACCTCTCTGGTCTATACCTGACACATGCAAGGAAAAAACATTTGATCTTTAGCAGTGAAGGAGCAAAAGCAAAATAAATTAAAAAAAAAAAAAAAAAGACACACTGAAGACAGATACTTCAAACAAAATGAATCATGACAGAATGGCAAGAAGATTTTGCCCAACTTCTAGGGGACAACTTAAGTATCAGTTTACTTATTTATTATGCATTAATTAAAATGCTTAAAAGAAGTGGAACCTGGCTCAGGGAGTGATGAAGCCAAATCAGATGTGCTTTGGCACATCCCAGTGACAATTAGGAAAAAGGCAATAAGAAAAACCTAATAAAATGAAAAAGTGAAAGCAAATCTTGTGGCCCTAGAAACCTGCTGTACCACCTGTGTTAGGAGCTTTGAATATCTGCTCTAACTTAGAGCTGCTCTAACAGCTTTTCCAGAGTGTTTTTGGACCCCTCCTGCAGAATGAAACCTCTAAATTGAGGATGAAACCCTGTGCTTGTACTTCTGGAGGTCCCTGGCACAAGCTCCAGCAGCTCAACCAGTCACCCCACAAAGGCTGAGGCAGAAGGATGGGGAGTTACAAACCTGGAGGCTCAGGACACAGCTCTTGCTTAGGAATGCAGCAGTTATAGACAAATAAGCTCCCTAAGAGAGTGGTGAATTTGATGCAAAATGAATTTTTGGAAGAAAACCAAAAGCTACTTATAATAATTCAATATACAATACTGACAAAAAAGGGGGAAAATGTTGAACTATTTCACTGTTTTCAAATAAACACTTGTTTTCTCCCTGGAAACAATAACACACTTCATTTCCAAATATTAAATAAGAAAATATGGTGAAGTTCTGCCTCATTTCAGAGTTGTCCAAGATATACAAGAAAAAGATGGGCTATAAGCCCAAAATGAAGAAAAGTGATCCACCTCAGCTCAAACTAGAAGCTTAATTTGCACACAAAGTGCTGTAGGTCGACCCCAAATTAATTTCTTTGCTTAACTCATCCCTGATAAATTTCTTAACTCATTCTTCTTGGTTTGACCCAAGTTTCTTTTTCTCCTTTGAAAACAAATTATTTCACTATGAAACCACAAAGGCCATCATTCTCCCACGTGCAGAAGGAACATCTCCAGCGGAGAGGGAGGAGGAAGGAGAAACAGTGACTCCTGCCCGTGAGCACCGTGCCCTTGGGGATCACCCACCTGCTCTGATCTCATCTGGAGCCTGCTGACCCAACTTTTCTCTGGGTTCCTGCCATGGAGAGAAGGTCAACATTTCTCCTAAAGCATCAGTGTCTTTGTGAGACTCAGAATTTGGGTGCAGAGGTTGTGACAGCAAGGAAACTTTGTTTTTGATGTGAACTAGCAGAGCCTTTAGAGTATTTTGCCTTTCCCGCCCCCATCCAGAAAAAAAGTGCAGAAATGAAGAAAGTTTATCTGGACTGAAACAGAGGAGGAGGAAACAACATGTCCTTTCATTCTGATGGATCTTTCTCTGCAGGGAGCATTGAATATCTTCATTTTCCAGGTATCATTTGGTCTCAGATTAGTCATTCTTGACATGGGCATTTTTCAGCTAACAGATGAAGTTTCTCCTACTGGGTACAAAGTATTTGGATGTTGTCCTGTAAAGCAAGTAATTTCCTCCCCCTCCTTTTGACCAGAGCAGTGATTACTGCTCACTGGTTTAGACAGTGAAAGAGTGGGGTTTTTTAGCAAGAATTAAAAAATAAAATAAAATCTGGGAACATTTCCATTTCCCTCAAAGCTCGCTTAACTTGTTTAAAGGTTTTATTAAAGGCACAGAATGGTAGACAATAAAATTATTTCTCTGAGCTGGGAGAGGTAAAGCAGATTGTTACACACAGGGAGAGGGGAGCTGACTGCTCTCATAAATAAGTCAATGTGTTACTCCTGCAAGACTGGAAGTGGAATGACAGCTCCTCCAGATGCTGATGCTCTACTTCCCTGTGACCCTCAGTAAACCGAAGTTTGCTAAAAATACCCTCCAAAAGCACACGTGCTCCAGGGCTGCAGAAACCTTTGGAGCAGGGGAGGTTTTAAATGGCCAGATTCCAGCTCAATCCCCCTCCGTCCCCAGCTGGGCTGGGTGTCACACCTCTGCTCCCAACCCGTGTGCCCAAACCTCCACCGAGCATCGTCCCCGTGGCTGAGGGGCTTTGTGGCCAGGGGTGGGGAGGGCTGGTGGAGCCTGAGCTGCTGAACCTCCTCAGGGTGCTGGGGATGGTGCCTGCTGCATCCTGGCTGTTTCGGGAGCAAATCATGGCTCTGAGGTGCTGCTGAGCCACGCCACGCTTTAATGGAGATTATTTCAATGTTTCCAATAGGGATGTTTCTACACATGCCTTGCTCTCCTCCCTGCCCTCTCTTGACACAATGAAGAGGCAGGTGATCAGACACAGCAAAAATTAAAGGCAAGAGGAGATGGAAGCCCATGAAGTTTCAAAGCAGAGCTTTGTTTTGGGATGAACATTCCTTCATTCCTCAAAATGCAACTCGTGCAGACAGTGACTACTGGGAGGGGGCAAGGGCATGTCACCTTCCCCTCCTGACACCCAGCAGAGGAAATTAATCAGTGTCATCAAACCCCAGCTTCTTTCTCCCCTTCTTTTGCAATTTGATGTCTGAGACGCATAAGGAAGAGGAAAGCACAAGTATGACAGGGTGATTAGTGCTAATCTTTACTCACACAGAGAGCAAGTTACCAATCAGTCACTCTGTCCCTATCTCCTTATTTAAAATGCAAACCAACATGAACGAAACAATAACATTTTAATTAGATGGAAATAGAAAAGCTACAGGAGAATGCCACTGTTGCAGCAGTCTGAGGTTCCTTAGCTGCATGTAATCACTTTGATGGATCACACTAAAGGGAGAGTTAAACAGCATAGTTTCCACACTTTTTGCACCATTCCACCATTCCGTCTCTTCTCACTTTCAGTGATGGAAGCCAGGGACAGCTAAGGTGGGAGATGATTTTCCTTCCTGTGAAGCAAGGACAGCCTTCTGGGAAGCAAACCCAGCCCACACTCCAACCCTGCCTGTTTCACTTGAAAAAAACAACCAAAAAACAAACAAACAAAAAAAACCCCTCGGGGCTCCAAACCAAAAGATGCCCAGAAAGCATCAAAAATGGAGAAGAACATGTAAACCATGATGGAAAGTAGAACAAAAGAAAGGGAAAACTGGGAGAAAAAGAAAAAAAAACCACATAAAACTTTTCACAAGTAAAAGTATGTACTCTGTCAAGAAAGGCTGTCACAGACCAGTTCTGATGCCAGCTTGCACTCTGGTGTGGTCCAGGGATCAGCCTGGTTCCCCCAGACCCAGTGCAGCCTCAAGCCCAAATTTTAGAGAGGCACATGGTGCATCGAGGCTTTTGAGGCGGGGCCTGCTGCCAACACAAAATGTGTCACTGTGAATCATCCACACACCAATTTCAGACTAAAAAACTGTTCCCTGAATCATGGTGAAAAGCACAAATGTTCTGCTCTGAAACAGAAAATCCACTGACTCCTTCTTGAGCCAAAAATAGGGGAAAGGGTTATGTAATTCCTTTACTTTGAAAAATAAGCATTTCAAAGTTATCTAAACAGCATTAATAACAGGGAAATCTCAGTTTATTTAATCAGTCCATTTATTACTGGGCTTGGTGCTGGTGCTCCAGGCAAGTTTGTCTCATTCATCTTAAAACAACTTAAACACAAAACTTCACCCAACAGCTGTGAGAGGCTGGCAGGGCAGCAGCTCCACTTCACATCTACATCCCCACCTTAACCATGTGCCCCTAAAAACATCCCAGGTTTTGGTGCACACCACGTTATGAGCAGAAAGAGAAGCTGGAAGCATTTTGTGAGAAAGTCTTGGAACAAGCTTGCAACAAGGGGTGACCAGTCCACATTTTATCATTGCTTTGCCCCATTTCCAGCCCAATCAGCTTGGATGGAGGCAGATTTCTGACAAGTTGCAGCTAGAATTATAAATGGAAAAGCCATGATTATTTTTCAGCTGAAATTCTTGTCTCCCTGGATAAGTACTTTACTTCCCTCAGCAGTCTTTGCAAATCATTCTTTGTGACCAGACACAAAAGCCCTGTTTTCTATGAGATCACTTATCTCCAGCAAAGCTTCAATGGAATACCGAATGAAGGCATCAAAACTCTGTCAAAACAACCACTGCCACAGCCTGGAAAGTAATTTTTCAAGGCTTGTTTCTTGATGTTTGCTGGTAATAATTTTCATCAAGTTCATTCCCAGAAAGGGTTGGAGGTTTTTCTCCCCATCAGCCTCTTGGGATGCTGGGCACAGCAGTGTCCAAGGCTGGGTTGGACAGCATTTGGAGCCACTTGGTCTAGTGGAAGTTGTCCTGTCCACAGCAGAGGGTTGGAATGAGATGGTCTTTAGGTCCCTTCCAACTAAAACCATCCTCTGATTCTATGATTCACCACTGGTGAAGAGGTCTTTGACTGCCAAACCCATTCCTGGGCAATTCCCAAGCACTGGCATCACCTCTGAAGAGGGAAACCAGCTTCACCCCACCTCAACACCAACCCCTACTTGGGACTGGTGTCTGTTTGTAAGTGAAGGCAGGCAGGCAGAAAGACTCTTTGTCCACCTGAGTGGTTTCCCTGCTGCTGAGGTGCTGAGCTGAGAGGCCCCAGCCAGAGGGGAGAGCAGCACTGCTCCTGAGGGTGCTGGATCAGGAGAGGAGGGTCTGGTCACTTGATGCGATGGCTCCATGGAGCACCAGCAGGATTTCCAAGCTGGGGAATTTGTGAAATTTTTAGGACAGAAATAGAGGGAAATCTGCTAACTATTAAGGTTTTCATAGAATCATCATTGCTTAGCCACTCAGTATGGAAATTTTTCCTACCATCCAAGCTGACCCTCCCCTGGTGCAATTTGAGGCCATTTCACCTCATCCTAACATTCACTGCCTGGGAGCAGAGGATGACCCTCAAAAGTGTAAGGAACTGAGGTGTGCACCAGCCTCCCAAAGAGGAAAGAAGCCCAATGCTGGGATGAAATTAATGCCCAGAAGATTTTCAGCTGTGCTTCAATCTTGTCTCAAGAGTACCCACAGGTTACAAGTCAAGATAATCTCTGCAGCCTGATCGATACACGTGGCCTTTTAAACAAGCTCCTCTGCTGCATGAGGCTGGCTCAGGAAAGGTGTTACTGCAAATCCACATGGAAAACCAGGCACTGCACCCTGACAGACACAGCCCCAGCAAAAGGCACCTGGCACAGCCACGCTGCTGCAGCCCCGTGAAACTGGGGAAAAAACCGAAATCTTGCAAATCACCTGAACTAACTCCTTTCTCCTGAAAAACCACATGGAATGTTTTAGGGTTTGTTTTTTTTGTCTTGAATTTAAGAGCACAGCTGTGATTTAGAGCACCAAGGGAAAGCACTGCCTGTCTCTTCTGAATTCAGTGGGGAGGAAGTCAGTTGTTTGCAGGCGTGTGGCTGCTGTGCACAGCTCCAGCTGCAGTTGTAGAGCTCCAGTCAATAGTTGCTTTCAAGAAAAAACAGTTTTGTTTTGCAGGCACAAAGACCTCTTCTATCCCTACCCAGCAGGAGGTTTATAAAACTGTCATTTCTTGCCCTGTTTCTGCCCTTGCCTCTTTGCTGCTACTTCTTATGGCTGCCAGTGGGTTTTTTATTGCTGTGGGTGTTTTCTTCTAATTGAAACTGAGTAAATTGCATTTTTCCCTAAATAGTTGATGAGTTTAACAAATTTTTCCATTATTTCATGGGGGGAAAAAGCAGCAACCTTTGGAGGAGAAAACAAAAACATTATTTGAGCTTGAGGTTTATGCAAGAGCAGATAGACATAACCTCACAATGAGGGGGGCAGCTCCTGAGGGGCCTTAAAAACAACTTTTTCCTGGGCAATATTTAAGGGATGAAGTTTAGCACAGCACTACATGATATGAGAAAACCTCTGGGGTATGGCCAGCGATTTTCCCTCTCCCAAACACACTCTTTTTAAAGTAATGAAGACACCAGCAAGTTTTATTTCTGGCAGTTCACAATATTTGTAACAGTCCTCCTTGCAGTAGCTCCACTGATAACAGGGGGAAGAGGGAAGATAAAAGCAATCATGAAAGGGAAAGACCTTCTGCCTCGTCTCCCCCTGATAAAACCATTCCCTGCAGATCACATCTCTAGCCCTTTTTAGAGGAACTGGGGCTAGGCAGGGAGAAACCGGGGTGGGAGACTCATTTGCTGGGAAGAGACAGAACTGCAAAGCTGTAGTGCAGCTGGCATCTCATTCTCAAAAATAAATGGCTCCTGCAATGCTTCATCTTCCTTCTCTTTTCCTGCAGGACCCCTCACGTCAATATCACTGCAGAGCAAGAGGCTTGTTCTTTCTTATAAAAAAAGCAGAGCAGCTCCCTCAGGCACAGCTCTATCCTAAAGCCCCATCCTTGTTTTTAGCCTTAAACACTGCTCTTCCTTCCAAGCATCTCCTGGAGCTGCCAGCCTGCCCCTCAGGCAGTGGGAAGCACCCAACAGAGGGGGAATTGGAAGAGCAGGTTGGCAAGGGATTGCACCAAGCTGAAACCTTGTAGAAACAGGACAATATAGGAAGCACCAGTGGGACCTGATGGGATCTGGGAGGAGCAGGGAGGGTTTGTGGCTGGAAGCTGAGCTTGGGCAGTGGGTGCTGGGAGCCACAGCCTCTCTGTTTTGCTGTTATTATCCCCTCTCTGCCCTGGCCCCTTGGAAAAGCCCTTTGGGTAATTGTGGTTCTGTTCTCACTGCAAGCACTGCCCTGGGACACGTTGTTGGTGACAGCTTTATACTTTGGCTTGTGATGAACTGAGGGAAAATGCACCCATAATGGAGCTCAGCTGGAAATTCCCTGAGCTTTTTGCTGCTTCCAAGCAGAGTATTCAGCAGTGACACAAGGTCTAATAGGTGTCTGCTCTTTCCTTTGACTCAAAAAAATGGCTATTGCAGCTGCTAGTGCTCTGTCTTCAAACAGACTCCCTTTCTTGCTAGATACTAAAGAATAAATGGTGTTTCCTTGGCTCCAGGATGCTCTTGGAAAACAACCATCAGATCAGGCAGAGTTTCTGGCCCTGCTGCCATTGCACTGACCTCTCTCCAGTTCAAGCTGGACTGGTTGTTCCCTTCTGATACTTCAACGCTGCCCTCAAGCCCTTGGGAGTCTCACCACTGCCTGGCTCCCTCTTGGAGAAAGGAGGGGAGAGGTCTTCCCTTCCCCTTTGTCACAAGAGACAGGCTCTCAGCAAGCAACAAGTGCAGCAGTGACAGAGCCAGAGTCTGTATGATGGCACAGGGAACAAATGGCATCACTCTGGTGGGGCAACAAACAGCTTTGGCCACATTTCACAGAGTGATGTTGGTCACATCTCTCCTCCATGAAAGGTAAACAGTGGGAGGAACTGACCCAAAATAGACACAAACCCAGGCAAACCTACTGGCAAATTCCATAATGGGATGCTGGGCCCATGGTATTACACCAGACAGATTCACCACACGAAGATCCAAAGGAATAAACCTGCTCCAGATAATTTCAGGGCATGAGAATATGTTCAGCATCATCTTAAACTTGGTGAGATTAATTTTCCTGACAGCCTGTTTAAAAGAAAAGTGGGTTATATGATTAAAAGAAATAAACCCCTCTCCAATGCCCTATTGCGTGATCAGCAAAAATAACCTCTCTAGATTCTCACCTACCTGGATGTCAGCATTTCCCAGAGGTTTTCATGCCTCCAGCCCTTTTCTTTGGCTGTGAAATCACAAGCAGGCTGGGCACTGATTTTTGCAAAACAGCAGGTTCAGATATAGATTTCCGTATTCAAATATTGCCAGCACTTGCCTACAAAGCACAGGGCACAAATCCACAGTGTATAAACCAAAGTAATAGAAAAGCCAGGCTGTTAATCTTCATAATGTGCCTCTCAGTGGGGATTTCACTTGAAAGTTATTTGCATTAAATATGATACTGAGTGGTGGATATGCAGTTATAAATAAATTAAAGGCCATATTTAAGTCAAATACTGTCCCCCTGTTGACTGCAGCCCCAAGTGTGAGAGCTGCCAACAGTGGACTGTGCAGCTCTGTTCATCTGCATGACTTGCTGAAGGGAAAAGTGGTGGCAAGTTCCAGCACTGGTGCCCTGAGAAACTCTTTTCTGGGGGAAAATTAACCTGTTTTGTGAGATTAATGGTGTCAGTCCAAGCTCTATGAGTGGTGGAAATATTGTGGACGCTTTTGCTTCCCTCTGCCCATCCCCATGCTCTGCTTATGGATTTTCTTCATAAGACTGAGCAGGCAGGAGGCTGTGCTGGAGCCTCCCCTTGGGCTGCTGAGGATGGGGGAAAAGAAAATTCAATTAGACTTTCAAGGGAGAAAAAAAAGAACCTATCCCAAAGGAGAAGTGAACTTCTTGGTTACTCTATTGCTGCTTCTCCTCTCTGTTTTTCTCTGCTGCAGCTCCTCTCAGCCCCGTGGAGCCTCAGGTATTACAGGGTTTGTTTCCTGGCACAGTTTGATCTCCAGGCTGTGTTCAGAGTGCCAGGCTGGACATGTGCCCAGCTCCTCTGGACTGCTGCTTACTGACTTACTGACCAAATTCCTGCCTTTTCTTGTTTCCCTTGCAAGGGGTTTTCTTTCCTGCATTGGCCAGGAAACACCTGAAAGCTTTGAGGCAGAGAAGCCTGAGGCAGAGTTTGCTCCTTGGGTTAGTGAGTGCAGTCTATTAAGTGTTTGGGGCATACACAGCTCCCCATCATTGTACCTTGAGGTCAAATAATCTCTTTATCAGTCTAAACCTATCCTTCTTCTGCCTACAGTGCTTTATCAAACTTGACACACTTGGATTTAAGGAACAAGTATGACAGTGTCACAAGCCCATGACTGACAGCAATAAGAAATGAAACGTGGGAAACTCAAAGGATTGAGTTTCTTTTTTTGAATTAAATGGGTATATTAAAATGTATAAATTACCCTCATGGGGATTAAATGTAAGGTCTTTGCAGGAGGAATCAATAGTGATGCAAGTAATGAGTTAAACTTTCCCAGCAGCTGTGTGGGCTGCATTTTTATAAGATGGTTTTGAAAAAATCATTGAATAGGAGGGGAAAGTGGGTTAATTTCTTATTGAACATACTCAAATAGTTATGGACTTATTAAACAAATTCTCCAAGGGAACAAGGTGGTGGTACGAAAGTCCTGCCACATATTAAGACCACATTTACTTGGTTCAGCAGTGCAGACATCCTTTGTTCTTCATTAAGTTAAAATTAATAGGATGTGGCATTGCAATGACTGTATTAATTAGCTCCTTGGAGTCCTGATCAAAAGTCGGGGTCTGCTGAGCCAGATGCCTTCCTGCATCCAAGTGCTCCTGGCAGATCTGCAGCAGGTCCCTGCACCCAGGGCTGGGTGGAGCTGGTAGGTGATGAACCCCCTTTCTCAGGGTTAAAGAAGGAAGAAAATGGGATGGTTGAGGGGTGAGATTTCTCCTCCTCTGGCTGCCTGACACCTCACAAAGCCCTGAGAGCAGAGCCAAGGCAGCAGGGAGTACCTCAGGCTGTGCCTGGCAGGAGGGGACCAGCAGCAGGGCTGAGCTGCCCAGGAGGAGAGGGCAGCAGGGACACCCTGGATGACCCTTGGCAGCAAGGGGCTGCTCCCCTGCAGGTGACAACACAGCCATGAGCAGTGCCACCCAACCCAGGGCACAGCCTCTGGCACAGCTGCCCCTCCCTTGCCTCCTTGTTTAGTGATTCTGAATATGCTTTCTGCTCTGTCCATGACTCTTCAGTTCAAAGGTACTCCCAGCTTTTTCATGAGCATTTTGCATAAAACAGATGCTTTTTCCTCCCCTTTCAAATTCTAGGCTTTATGGAAGTTTACTTTTTTCCATTTTTTTTCCCATTTCTACTAGGAAAATCTCTTTGATTCCTGTCTTCAGCTGACAATTGCCTCTAGCCCATGAGAACACAAAAGCTTCAAAGAAACCTCACTGAACTTTGCCTCAAAGGAAAAAGTTCAGCTATAAAGACCTTGTCCATTCCATCTTTCTTTCCCTGGGAGAGGAAAAGCCCCCATGGAGCCGTGCCCAGCAGTGCACTCTGCACTGACAATTACTGAAGTGAAAAAGCCACAGGAGATGAGGAGCAAATCTCACATGCTGAAACCACCTGCAGGTGAGCAGCTCCTCCAGCCCACCGGATGCTTCCACCCCAAAGGCCAAGGATGAGAGCCACACAGCAGAGCCCTGTGCCACAGCATCCTCTGTTCTGGCAGGAGCAGGGGTGATGATGAGCTTCTGGTACCCCAGGGAGGGAGGAGGAGGATGGATCTCCACAGACATGACACTTGAATAATGGGATACAAATCTGTCTCACTAATATTTTTCCTCCTATACACAGAAAACAAGTGAATGCAGAAAAATACTGGGAATGAACTGTCAGCTCAGAAATTTGTTATCCATGGGAAGCAAGACATGGGGGAGATGTTGGTGGAGCATGATGAGTGAGCTGGGCATCAGAGGCATCTCCACCCTCACACAATGACCTGTCCTGGAGGGCAAAGAGCAACCAGACAGACTGGGAATGTAAAATCCCAGATCCATCTGCTTAACGTGAGGGAAAGGAGGGGTGTCAGCACTGGGACTGATGGGTATGGAATTTAATGTCTGCTGTAGGGCTCAGACGTCCCCCCTGGTCAGCCCAGGACCCCACCACGTTCCCCAGCCCCGTGGCCCTCAGCAAGGGGCAATTTCACAGCAGGGGAAAAGCAGTGTGAACACCATAGAAGCCCAAATTCCCCTCTGTCCCCCAGCCAGGTACCCTCTGTGCCCCACAGGGGGATGCTGCCCGTCCTGCCTGCCTCGGGCAGGACACAGAAGCATTTCTAAACGTCAGGAGCAAAAGTGCCATCTGTGAGTCTCGAGCAGATGCTGCACAGAGACGAGAGTCAAAGTCTTCAAGAGAAAGGAGGGGGGAAGCAGGGAGATGACAATTAAATAGCTGTTTTAAATGATCTGAAAGATTAAAAGCAGATTAAGGTTTCTGGATATTTTTTTTTTCTCTGGGAAAAGCAACTACAAGATTACCTTCATCTCTTCTGCCTTTGTAAACTGCTGGTAAGAGGAAAACCTAAGAGCCAAATCGATTGGCCACATTTCCTCATTTTTTTATTATCTCTCCAGCTGACATCTTGGGATGGGGGAGGGAAAAAAAGAAATCAAGGGAATTAAAATCAATTGGGGGGGAAAAAGAGAAGAAATTACGTAAGAACTGGCAAAACACAGCAGGCCAAGTGGTTATGTAAAGCAATGAACACAAGAGCTTATTTAAATTAGTTCTAGCTGCGAGACAGAGCAGAGTGTAAACGGGCTGGGATTAGGCAGGCTGGGCTGTCTGCATATGCTGAGTTAAAGCCCTGGGTTCCCTGAATAGTCCATGAAAAAAGGCAGTTTTTTAGGGATGCTCCCACCACAACAGATGGGCATTGCTGCTGGGGCGGGGGTCCCTCTGCACCACTGTGGGGATGGATCCAGGCACATTTACACCCCAAGATCTTCATTTTCTTGTCTACCTGAGGGTGTGGCAGCACCATGACCTGATGGGACACAGTCCTGCCACAAAGGTGCCACTTGTAGTGGCCTCAGAGGGGTGAGTGGCACCCAGGACTTCTCTGGTGTAATCTGTGATTTAGAACAGCACTGTTATTAAAAGCCACAGTAGGAGTTTGGCTGTGACTTAAGGAAGAGAAATCAACTTCAATTCTTCTAGTCAATACCAGTATAAACACAGGATTCCTGAACCATTGACTAACCCTGGAGAGGATTTGCCAGCAAACCTAGAGAGAATTCAGGCAATTGGTTTCATGGCTTGCTATTCTCACATAATATGGAGAAATGCTTGCCATGTTTATGTACTTGGCATCACAGAGCTGATGACGGGCAGGGCCCTGCCTTCTACAGCACCAGAGCAGTGAGCACATCCCACCACCCTGCCAGGGTGCTCCTCAGCAGAGGAAAGTGTAAAGGGAGTGTTTGCAACACCATACATGGAATTAATAACTCTGTGAGCCTCTCAGACTCAATGGAAATTGGATAGATGACCTTGGAAGAGTGTGTAGAGACCATGGTAATGGATGTCAAGACTCCTGATCCTTCCTCTCCATCCCCTTCACACCTGAGGCTCTTTGACAGGTCCCTTCAAAGACATTGCATGAAGAAATGTAGGCAGAAACAGAGCTGAGGAGCCACTTGGGTGAACAACCGTTTCATGTGCAGAGTTATTTACTCTACAAATCACCAAAACTGTGAGCAGGCTTCATAAAACATAATAAAGAGGGCTCTGGAGGGATGGGGAGCTGCAGCCACACAGGGTGTGCTGAGGGAGAGCAGATCCACAGAGGAACAGACGTCCTTCAAAAGGGTGAGGGGTCCAGAGGAGTTCCCCAAGTGCTGCCCTAAAAAATGAGCAACTTGGAGCTGGTGGAGCTGTGGCAGTTTCTGGAGGAGCAGGGCCTGCTGCCATGTGTTTTAATAAATGGGATCACACCAGCTGTCCATGCAATTAAACATTAGCATGTGTCAGACACTCTACCCAGGCATTTGCTGTAACTTGGGGGACATTTTGCAGCAGAGCCATCCAAGCCCAGGCTGTGCCACATCAGTGGGAAAACATCTTCCTCTGTGAATTTTGGGGTGCCAGGAGCTGCCCACACCCAGCTCCCCTTGCACATGTGCCCAGTCCAGGCTCAGATGAAATCCTGGGATTTTAGTTTGAGGAGCTGCCCACTCTGTGTGTGGAGACTGATGGTGCACCAGGTTTGCAGGTATTTCCTTCAGCTTCCTCTCTTTCCCCAGGTTCTGCTGTGACCCTCTCTGGAAAACAGGTATGCAGGTAAGAAAGTAATAAGCAGGAAAATCAATTTGCACTGCATCTGGCCAGTAAAACTCAGAGCTTTTTGAAACTCAGGACTGGGACTGTGCAATGTTAATGGCACACAGAGCTGCACAGGGTAGATCAGGACACTCAGTGGGATCCTGTTCTGAGGAAGCTGGTTCCGGAGCCAACCCCACAGGCACAGACTCAAAAGTGAACAGGGAAAACCTCTCATCCTGCCCCAGAACTCTGGTATCTATTGCTGCCACAATGAGGAGCTTTAAAACCTCCTCCAGCTGAAGTGCCATGACAACATGAATTTACTTGTTTGGCTTTAAGAGGTGTTTAATCTATGCAGAAAAAGAACCTAAAACTGGCAATAGTGCTTTTCAGAGGATGTCTGCCAGCTAAAGAGTTTGCTAGAGCTGGATAATGTGGCTTTAATGGACTTACTCCTGGTACCAGATCCCACGTGGATGCCAAAATCCAAAGCAGACATCCATGACTGGCAGCAGCAACATGAAAACTTGGCAATGGAGAATATATAATAAACCAGATGCACAGGCTGATTTAAGCAGCTGCAAGGACAGTGATGAGCAAAGCTGGGAAATAGTTCTAAGAATTCTGTATTAGAGGCCACACAGGGCTTATGCCTTGATGGCAAGAGGTGAGATGTGTCTGGTGTATGGATCATGTCACCCTCAGAACATCTCACTGACTGCTCTTCCTGATTATGTGCTGCCCTGAACAATTTGTAATTGCTAGAATATCAGTAGTTATCTCTTACAGTTGTGGCGCTTAAGTGGTGCAAGTTAATACGTGCAAGAACCAAATATCCTGAGTATTGTTTGAATAATTACTTTTTATTATAATTACAAGGGATCCTGGCTGTTCACATTCAGTCTAATTTCACTCAGGAATGTCTATTAAAATTTGAATACTCAAAGCAAATACAGAGGAACTTTTTCAAAATCAGAGATGTTAAATTACTACAATCAAATAAGCCCTTACTACTAAGAATATTCTGTGATTCTGTGAAATACTTTTTCCAGGAAAATATATTTACTGGAGAAATACTTTCTCCAGTTCAGAAAGGACCATTCTCCTGTCATGATCCCAGCAAAACCATAGCTCACACTGGTCTCTGAGGATATAAATGGTTGCAATGCCCTGTCCTGGAACTTCGACTTCTTTCAATCAGCCAACAAATAAAACCATTTGGACAACTAATGGCTTCCAAAAAAAAAAAAAAAAAAAAAAAAAAAAAAAAAAAAAAAAAAAAAAAAAAGCCAGTTTGCTTTAGACAGTTTGCCAAACAGGAATAGGAGTGAAATACGTGGAGTGATTTATTACAAGCAATTTGCCAGCTTGAGCAAGTGCATCATTGCTGTCCTTAGTTTAAAGACAGAAAATGAATGCAAAAAGATGCAGAGATGCTCTAAAGCATCTAAGCTTGAACCCACCACGAAAGCCCAGGGCTCCAGATTGCCACCCAGCAAGACCTCTGCACGTCACACTCCACATCAGCACTGCCCTTTCTCCCCCGGATCTTCCATCATTTGTCTTTTTTTAAACCTCTGCACAGCTCACGCCGTGAGAGCGCTGGCTCACACGCTGTGCCATGCTTTCCATTAACGCACTCCAAACCTGACTTGCAGCTGCTTTGCTTATTCACTCCAGAGCCCTCCCCGGTCCAGGGCCCTGCCTCACGTTGTGTGATGCTTCCCCGTGCTCGGAGGGATGGAGTGAAACCATGAAACAACCTTCCTGCCTTGGCAAAGCCACTTTTGCAGCCAGATCCCCTGAGAAGGAACAGATGGACACGGTTCGGGGTTTGGTTCTTCCTTCTCCCCCAACAGCTGCCTCTTTCTTTTAACTTTTAAATTAAGCCACTAGTTAATTAAATATATATATATGAGGAAAAGCCCACAGGTGAACTTCACATATACATAATACATTCATGTCTTCCTACTCCTGACTTAGCTAATGGGATAAGGTATAGCCTGAATAATTGCAAGACTATAAGGTACTCTAAGAATTGTTAAAGCGTAATCTCCAAAGATATGGATAGGAAATAATCCTCTGGTTTTAGCTCTACCATGGTAACAATGAGCATCAGTTTAATCCTAGAAGGAAGATGAGTGGAAATAATGCATTTCAGTCCCATTGTTCTCAAATCAGATGGCTCACATCTCCTCAGAGAGCAGAGAATTTGGGTTAAGTACACTAGGCTGCCGCTGACAAAACCTTCCAGGCATCTACAGGAGAAATGCAGCCCTCACCACCTCAGATGAAAGTTAGGGATCATGACAAAATGCAGAGGGAATCCAGAGCTTCTATCAGGGCTTGATTTTGGTTTACTGGAACAGTAGAGAGGGGGAACTGGGAGTTTTATGTCTAAGCATTTACTGACCCTGGTCTTAAATCTAAATGCACATACCCTCACCTGATTCTAGTGGGAAAGAATGGTTCTGATTCATTTCCATTTAAGTTCCCTCCCTTCAAGTGTGGGAACATCCCAACGACTTCAGTACACATGCAGCTTTAAATTCCAACTGCCCGCTGATTAACCCCACCTGAAATTCATGTTCCAAATAAAAAATTGAGCAGCTATCACATGCAAGGCTGGCAGCCAAGGGACTGTGGAGATTGGTGTCTTGCTCTCTTCTGTCCCTCCTTCCTTGTCTCTTACATTTTTCAAGCTGAATGCTCCAGTAAACAAATGCCTCAACCCGCCAGAGCACGGCAAGTGTTGATGCTGAAATCCGTTCCACGCATGGGCGTGTTGGATTTAGCACTGTGTGGAGAGCAGCAAAGCCGTGCTGAAGTCAGGAGGGGCTGCTAAAACCAGCTACGGATTTCCCCAAAACAGCAAAAATAGCAGCCTCTGGCCTCCACGATGCAGCTCCTTTTCAGAAGCCTATGCTACACCCTGCGTCCAAAACTTTCTGAAATTAGGAGCTGTCACTACACAGAAGAAAAGGGCTCTGGATCAGCACAAGGAACTGGGAGGGGGTGGGAGGGAGATGGTTTTATTTCCCCTGAACTTGCTGGCAGCTTTCCAGCAGAAGGGAAGGAGATGAAGAAAATGCAGAGAAAGGGTGGAGATTTGGGGGTTTCTGGCCATGATCTGTCGCTTTTGGGGGGCACCCGAGAGTCCCCGGCGCGACACGGCGGAACGGGGCCGGCTGTCCCGGGCTGTGCGGCACCGGGAGCTCCGGACCGGGGCAAGGGAAGCTCCGGGCACGGGAAGGAGCTCCGGGGAGGGTTGCACAGGCTCGGATTAACCACGGAGCAGGGTTTACCCCGCTGCAAAGTCTCTGCTCGGGAGCGGCTGCGGGGAGGGGCGCAGCAAGCGGAGCCGAGACCCCCAAAAATCCCTCCTGAGCGCACCCCGGGCCGGTGCGTCCCGGCAGGGCTGGGATGCCCGGGACATCCCCATTCCTGAGCCGGTCCCCGCTGCTGCCTCCCCCTCCTGCCCCGCCCGGCTCCGCAAAGTTTGGGCAGCCGGGGGAGGAGGCGGCTGCCCGGCATCCCGGCCCCTCACCTGGATGACCGTCTTCAGCGTGGAGGTGTCCACGATGGCCGTGCAGATGAGGGAGTCGGGATCCTGGTCCTTGCCGTAGATCTGCCCCATGGTGAAGATCATGGGGATGGCGAGCAGGAAGGAGGCGATCCAGATGCAGCTGATGAACTTCTTGGTGCGGCTGCGGGACATGATGCTCTTGGCTTTGAAGGGGTGGCAGATGGCCATGTAGCGCTCCACGCTGAGGCTGGCGATGTTGAGAGCCGTGGCATAGGTGCAGGCGTCCCGGAGGAAGTAGTAGCCCTTGCAAACGGCGCCCCCGAAAGCCCAGGGGTGATGGACCCAGATGAAGTTGTAGAGCTCGATGGGCATGCAGAGGAGGAAGATGAGGAGGTCGGAGAAGGCGAGGCTGGCCAGGTGGTAATGCACGGTGCTCTGCAGGTTCTGCAGCGACTTCTTCCGCACCAGCGTGTACGCCGTGATGGAGTTGCCCACGGTGCCCACCAAGAAAAGAGCCAAGTAGATGACGGTCACCATCACTTTGGAGTAGATGTCGGTGTTGACGTCCAGGTCCTCCTCGTCGGGCACTTTGGGGAGCAGGTCGGAGCGGTTGGACGCGTTGGCATAGCCGCTGGGGTGCGGATGCAGCGGCCCGGCGGGCACGGCCGGGGCCGTGGCGTTCGGGTGCATCCCCGGCGCCGGGCAGCACCGCCCGGACCCGCCGCTGCCCCCGGCGGGGAACTTGGCCGGTTTTAATGCGGCGGGAGGAGCCGGCGGTCCCGGGGCTGCCGCGCGTGTGCGAGTGCGAGACGCGCCCCCCGCTCCGTGCCAGCGCCCGCGGCCCCGGCTCCCTCCTCCCTGCGCTCCCCCGCGCACAGATGTGCCCCGGCGGCGCCCCGCCGCCCCGCACCCGCACCGGGACACGCAGGGACACGCACCGGGACAGGCATGCACGCCGGGACACGCACACCGGGACTCACGCACCGGTACAGCACACCGGGACACGCACACCGGGACACACACACCGGTACAGGAACACTGGGACACACACACACCGGCACACACGCACCGCTACATGCACACCGGGACACGCAGGCACACCGGTACAGGCACACACACACACCGGCACACACACACCGCTACAGGCACACCGGGACACGCAGGCACACCGGTACAGGCACACACACACACCGGCACACACACACGCACCGGTACAGGCACACCGGGACACGCACACAGACCAGTACAGGCACACCGGGACACTCAGGCACACACACCGGGGCACACACACACACACACAGCGTACAGGCGCACACACACACCGCGACACACCCGCGC
>VZUI01039475.1:0-46692 GCA_013401135.1 Cettia cetti
GGTTGGTGTTAGCAAGATTATTCAACACAGAAGGAGATAAAATGTAAGGTAACAGGAAGTTCGCTCTCTCGCTCTCTCTTTTTGGAACCACGCTTCAGCCGGTGCTGGTCAGGCTGCCTGTCCTCACGACCAATAAACCACGTGTCTTAAAGAGCATCCCTGTCTCTGGGAATCTCTCGCCGGGCCCGATCCCTTCTCCAATAATTGTGCATTACAAACCTATCTCTGGAAGAGCTGTGTCCATTTTAGGATGTACCTCTAAAGGTAATCTAAAAAATTCCTAGTAGATATTCAGCTAGAAATGCCTGCAATGATCAAAGGCCAAATTAAATAAAAAATTGTGACTCTGCCACCGCAATCCAAATGTAAATACTGTGAGCAGTGGTAAGAATGTCCTAGAAGTTAAGTAACAGATACTGGCCAGCTCCTGTGTGGTAAGACCTTACAGATCAAAATTTTCACATTTGAAAGATGCAGGAAAAAGATATGCTGGGGACCTACAAAAAAACCTTGGTTGGGATCAAAAAGCTGAATAGAATTATGTCTTACAATAAGGACAATTAATTAAATGAAATTAGTAGAGAGCAAACTGGAAACAAATAGATTTGTTCCTTTATTTAAAATGTAAAATTAACTGAACTGCAGACTTTGGACTTAAAAGTTCAAAAGAGCTAAGAAAAATAGGTGAGATAAAATCATGGAGTGTAGATCCAATGCTGGCTATTAAACAGGATAATCCAAGTGCAGTTTATATGGGAGGAAGAGTTAATTGCTTTTTTTTTTTGTTCCCTATTGTTGGAAATAACATTCTGAGATGTTTCATAAGGTATACATGAGTTGAAAATTATAAATTAAATATATTGATTGAAACCACTACAGAAAGAGCACATTTGTATTTTCATTACCATTAAGAACACTGATACCACGCAGCTGATGAGCTGTTTGGAGTAATGAACCTTATCTACATTGTCATCCCATGCCTCTACCTGTTGTGGCACAAGAAAGAATAAGTTCTAATTCTCAAAGCTGAACTTGCTGCCTAGTCCACATTAATAGTGAAAAACATAATCAAGACTAATTCAATGAAACAAATGGGGTAATTTGTTTCATTTTCAATAATGTTATGCAGAAGTATACAAACAAATTAAAACACTATTTACTAGAGTTGCATTCCTCTCTAGTCCTGGTAGAGATTGAACTTGAGTGTGCAATATATTGTATTTAAATTCACTTCTGTTAATAATTTCATCAAAAATATACAGAGGCTGGTAAAGAGTAGGCTAAAGGATAGGACACTGACAGTGGCTGTCATGGGTTTGCTAAGTAGGAAAGCAGGAAATCGCCAGACCTCCCTTCTTTCACATTTCTCCCATGCACAAGGGACAGAGAAGAGGTATCTTTTTCCCATGGAAAAAACAGCCAAACAACTTAAATTCTAAACCACCTCCTACACTTTCCTGAGAGTTAAAACCCTAGTTGCATGCTGACCAGCTCCTCCCTGTGAACTCTGAAATCTGTAGTACATTAAGAAAGCATAAGTTGAGGACAGCCCAAAGTAAAGTGAATAAAAATTATGACAAATATTGAAGAGAATATAATTCCTTTTTTATTCAGTGCTTTGGCAGAGTTTCCCTTCTGAGATGCCAGAAGAACAGAGAAAAAACCCGAGGAATCAGAGAGAACTCATGTCAAAATACAGTGCACCTTGATTTGAGCCTTTATGATCTTCTCTTCAAAACACAACTCTGCAAACAGCATGCAAGTATAAAGTGTGGTTTGAGAAAAAAACTCGGAATAAAAGTATGAATATATATCACATCAGTCAATCTCTATTTCAGGAAATGATGCAAGCAAAGTCCGCAGCAAAGTGGGCCTCCCAGAAATACTCTGCCACCCACAGCATTGTGTAACCTTCCTTTGGTGTGAAACACGCTGGGCTTAGCTCCTGCTAGCAGCAGTTAGCTGCACCCCATGCAATCTTGCTGAAAGTCAAAGAAACAACAAACAAATGCTGTTATTTACCTCCCTCTGCAAAACTGTGTCTGATTAAACTTCGTAGGACAAAGCCCTACGACAGCAGAATGGAGTCCTGCAGTTTCTGATAGGAAAACTGCCTGCTCCACATTGCACCAGAGGGAATGGAAAAGGCCGGTTTGATCGAGGTCTGCTCAGGTTTTGGACCTTGCCTCTTTTTGAAGCTTTTGACCTTCAACTTCATTGTCTGGGATTTTTTTCCATTTCTCTCATTTTCTCTCCCATCAGTCAGTTTTCTTTGTTTCTTTCTACTCACGGTTTCCAAAACTGAACAAACAAGGAAACTACGTGGTCAGGTAACAAAACTCAATACCTGACAATAACATTTAGGCAAAACTCATGCAACAATTCCAGCTGATTAATGACTATACCACATCATTTTTAATTTGGCTGCCACTATAGTAAGTCTTGCATATAGAATATCCCACTGCACTACCTCAGATACTTTCTAAGCATATCTAGATGGACTATTTCCTGGCAGAATAATGACTGCCTTAAAACTATTGACTAAGCAAAAGAGGACTAGAAGAGAGCACATTATTTGACATTATTTATCCTGCTCTCAGGATAGTTGGTTGAATTTTTTTCTCCCCTATTCCTTTGAGGCCACAGCTTCCCACTGCTGCCGCAGCAACTGTTCATCTGCTATTGCTTTCTTGCTTTCTGAGCAGGGCTGGTGGCAGGAAGCCACAACTGCTCCTTGTGTTTATCTCTCCCCATCTCACAGGCCTGACAGAGTGAGTGTATTTGGATAGCAAGAAGCTGTGGTAACTAAGCAGCCACAAAATTTAAAAGGGACATTTCCAGCTACTTGCGCTCCTAAGAGTAAGTGCAAAGCAAGTATTTTATAATAGAACAAGTATATTTTTTAATGTGAATGGAATGAGAAAAACAAATAGCAGGTTTGTATGGGTGCTTTATTTACATTATCTTAAACTAAATCTTTCTGCCTAAGAATAAAAAGCTCTTCAACCTAGAGATGGATTTTGCGGACAAATATATTAGCAATAACTTCATATTCCACTTACAATCTCTATGTATTTCATCTTGAGCCTTTCTGTGAGAAGGTCAGAACCATGCACAGCCCATGTTCCTTTTTTCTCTAGAAAGTAGTTCCCATTTCCTTAAGGAATCAATCAGCCAGACCCACTTAACTCTTTCCTGGAGTATTTAATACCCTGCCTCTGCAAGAACTGTTTCAACCACATAGTTAGAGAAAACATTTGAAGGGGTAGGTCTAAAATGCAAGCTTCAAACCCAGACCTCAGCTTTCCCAAAGGAGGTAGTGCTCAGATCTAGGACTTTGGTTCAAGGTCAGCCAGTGAGTCAGGAGTAGACTCAGAACACATAAAGGGATCAGCAGTGCTTCCAGTCCTGCCTCTGTACTTGGACCACTTTTGTTGGTTTTGCGTAGAAAATAATGACTGGAACACTCTCCAAGAAAGACTAACAGAATGGTGATGAGACTGCTTGCAGTAGTTATTCTTCTAGATGGGTCACTAGAATTAAAGACAAAATGTTTCATCAATGGTGCTCCTGACAAGTAAGATTTGATCCTATAAACATTATCTCAGATTTCAGGTCTTCTGCTCATGGCATAGTCCAAGGGTTTGATGAGATCAGGGTGCAATTTTTACATCTCAAGCACTATTATCTTTAGTAGACTTACATTATGGACAATGAAAAGCACATTTTAAGGAAGGGGCTATGCTTGCATTTTTGCAAAGGTAAACTCTGCCTAATCTCTGCACACGATTGTCTTCTCGACACCCTACTGCCAGTGGAGCCCTGCTGGACCAGACATGATACTCAGTGCCTCTGCATGGGGTGAGGGCTGGTTTGAGGAGGTTTGGGCTTCCTTAGTTTTTCCAAATGATGGGCAAGATTTCCCAGCACACTCTGTCTGCCTTTTACTGCTTCAGGGATGCAGAGTGGTCATAAAGTTTAATTGCTCAATTAAGCAGGCTTTACAGTTGCTCTGTGTTGCTGGAGTGCCAAAAAGCAGATTGAGCAAACTAGTGAAGCTGGATCATTACTGTGTCGAAACCAAGACACACATACTTGTGTGTGTGTGAAAAAAACCATTCAGTATGTGGGCTAGAGTATCCTAAATACAGAAGTGGGTATAGATCGTACAGGAAGGCACATGTTTCAGTGTTGTGGAGTGAGTAATGAGAAAGAACCCTAATCCCCCCTGATCTCTTTACAGGAGGGCAGAGGGAGCCCCCAGTGTGCAAGTCAAGCTGGCACAGCCAGGCTTCTGTCAGGGCTGCAAGATGGAGGGGAAACACTGGGAATGCAGCTGGGGCTTCCTTCCACAACCCTGGGGCAGCAGAAATAACCTTCTGTGAATGACGCACAGGAAAAGAAAAAAAAAGCACATAAGCGTCCATGACAATTTGCAAATGGAGGAATTTAAACTCTAATGGGGAGTGGAATTCAGTGAAGGCAGCTGTAGGTGAGGGCTCAGACCAGCTCTGCTTCTCATCATCTGCTCGTCCTTTACCAGCTCCCTTTGGCAGCCCCACAGCGTTTCTCCCCACCCACCATTGGCAGGTTCCTGTTTCTTTTCATGCCTCCTGGTTGTGGGTGACGCCGGATGCATGGGCCTAAGGAGAGGACAGCAAACACTTTAGGGTAGTGGAGGCCTCTAGAGACAATTTCTCTACAAATAAAATCTTCAGTTATCTTAATGCCAGTGGGCATCTCAGTAAAAGTGGTTTCATGTTCAAGAAAGATGCCTGCCTACTTCCAGGTTAATATTTTTTTTTTTTAAGTAACAAAGCAGTTTGCTGACAATATTAACTAGTTGTGGAGGCCTGTGGGCCCTCTAGGGGACTTCCTGGGGCTATGCCTTGGAAGAATATCCCTGAGACTTTAACCTCTCCTTAAACATGGACCCCATGTTTAACTGACATGCTGTCAGTCAACCCCAGAGCCACACCCCTCTGCTGGCCCATTGGCCGTTACACCCCCGGGTGACCATATATGGTCAGGTTTCTAGTAGTTTCCTTGTTCTCTGTAACCCCATTGGTTTGCACTCCTGTCCGTTTACCCTCGTGTTTCCCTACTGGCCATTGTACTCCTTTTCCCCACGTACGTCTCTCAGTGATTGGTTGCTACTGTTGGCTCCATTCCCTCCTACCCATATATGAACCTGGACCCTCCAATCATCTTTGCCTTTGTTCCCGGTCCCCTTCAGTGTGTGGGCAACATAAACTACTGCTGGATTGCCATGCAAAGGCCCTTCCTGCCTCCCTCGCTTGGAGAGTGATCAGCAGCGTGTGGGTGTGGTGTTGTTTACTGTTCGCCTGGTGGGGCGCCCTCCTCGTTGAGATGCTTGAGGAAGGTTGTGGCAATTTAACACCTATCCACATCACAACAACTATTGACTACAGCAGTGCTGCTCAAACTCCCAGCTATAGCTACCAAAGTAGCCATGGAACAGTTCAAAAGGGCTTTAGTTCACAAAGAGTTAATCTAATTAATATTTTTATATTAAACTGTCAACAGTTCAAGCCACTGAGTATTTCTTTTGGAAAGTGGGTGTTGTGCAGGGCTTGCAGGATTTTCAGAAACAGACAAATCAAAAAGCAAGCCACACCTGGAAAACCAAAATAATATAAAAATTGTGCAATGGACAAAAAAAACAGCTGAGACCCCATATGAAAAGCATTGCTTTTGAGATCCACGTCAAAGTTTATAGCAATTATTTTTACAAGCATTGTTTTTGAGTCCATGACAGTAATACAAAATCAGCTGATTTCTAGTCACTCTTTAGTACAGGTAAGTAGTGACAAATTTGAGTTAGTGCAAACACACTTCAGTGTAGTTTGTCCACTATGTTTGAGGTGCAGGTCTTGCTTGGTGGTGATGGAAAGCTACAGGAACATTAGCATTCACCCCCATGGCAGCTGGCATTAAAGCCTACCCAGTGTGCTCCAGCTCTCCATACCGCAAGAACACTCACAGCTATGTTGGGCTGCACACTAGATGGCTTTGCCCTCCCCATCTCCTGCCACCCACCCACATGTAGGTCAGCACCAAGTCTGTTCCAGGCTGCTTGGGACAACAAAGAGAGGCAAAGGGATAAAGGAGAGAATGAACAAGGAGGGGAGAGATGGAAGGGGTATGTATGTGGAGTGGAAAACACTTTAATAGATCACTGACTATGGTATTCAGTTTTGTTTGAGGAAGCCTTCAGTAGAAAGCATTCTACAGGACTCCAGACAAATGACAGAAGTTGCAAAGGTCCCTTTAAGTGAACTGATATCAAATCTAGATCAGATTAGAACAATTGGAGGTCTGATCACCATCTGGTTATGCAAGAGTCACAAGTGAGATTGTCGACTGGTCCTTATAGTGTAGCTCGATGAAACTCTCTGCCCAGCTTTTCCTCTAGAGAGTTAATGCAGGAATAGCTGAAAGAAAATGCCTTTTGAGATTAATTTTTCCTTCTCAGAAGATCCTATAAAGTCATTGTTTCCTTTGGACATTTGGGAAAGAATAACTGCATACATTCTTTAGAGTAGTGTTACGTTGTTTGGACCAAAGCTACCTATTGAACAGTCGGGACATCATTACTCAGGGACATACGCCAACAAATTTGAAATCCAAACTTGCAGACATTAACCGGAACATGGAGAATTTAGATAAAATGTGGATTTCAAACTCTAAGCAGGGAAGTCTGCACTGACATTGCTCTATATAAAGCAAGATTTCTTTTGCTACGGTTTCCAAATGGCCTCATTGTAAGCAATCAATAAAGGCACTGAATGAAATTGTTAAATTAAAACTGCAGATCCTGATGCTGAAGGCAAGGACTCTGTGCATGTTCAGTCACAACTATAGGTTAGTTTAAGTTTTTGTATTCAGAGGATTTGATCACTGCATAGAGGAAATTCAAGCATGCACAGCCTGAGTTCACACAGACATGGTCTCTTTTTCTTTTTATACAAATGATGGTTCGACTTTTGTGCTGTTGAAAGGCAAATGTCTGCCAAGATCATGACATACAACCAACTGCAGAATATTTTATTCAAAATGATAAATCACTGTATCACATTTTAGTATTTTATTAAAGCACTATTAATATTATTTCTGTTACATATGAACTGTATGAATTACATTTCAAAAATTAATAAAATACAGAAAATTTCAAGGTTCCTATGGTTTCAGTGAAAAAGGTATAAACACTAAGTATATTCAAACTGAACATCAAAAGATCTGAAACTGGATGCTGTCTATGGATAAAACAGTATTTTATCAGTTTGATATGAAGAGGCAAAAATATATAATTACCATTAAACAGATTTTGGGATTATGGAAGATTGTGAAAAATTTTGTTCGTGTCTTACCTATCTAAAATGCTTCTGACTATGGAATGGAATTATATGGTAGAGATTATATGGGACCTTTTTTTCAAAATACTTTTAACTCCTAAAATAAACAACTAGCAACTGAGTCTAGAATGCATAATAAACAGACTTGAAGAGCTTTTAACCCCAATCTTAAAAAAAAGAAAGGAAAAGTACTTAAATAAGAATAACTAAGAATAACAGTTCAGAGCATCTTTAAATCCAACAGAATACATTTTTTAAACCCTTAATAGCCTGATGTATTTGTCCCAAGCACAACCCTAGTGTGTTTGTGAGATACTCAACCTGTTACCTTTCAAACCCCTCAAAATAATGGAATTGGCAGAACAGAAAGGTTTACTCCCCTTGGTACAGAAAGCACGCTAGATGGAAAATAAATGTTCCAAAGATTTCCAATGACAATGACCAGAAGTCCTAATTACAAAAGGTAGAGATAGTTTAAAAAGCTTAATCCAACTAACTTTCAATTAGATATAAATTATGAATCTATATCATTCTGCAAACAGAACTCAGGTTTCTAAATTACCTAAAGGCAGAGGGTTTGTATTCCTTTTAGATTTAGGCATCTAAATCTCATATATATTTTAAACATTTTTGAAATCTGGCATTTATTTCCAATCTAATTTTGATTTTTGTGTGGTATAATATCACCAGAGTTTGTATTTCTGTACTTATCTTACTTCTCCAAATTCCTTAATTTGACAAGACTTTGTAGGCTTGCATCAACAGTGTCTTTCATGTGTAAAACTAGAGGCACCAACCATAAAATCACAGAATTCATCTATTTCAGAAAGGACCCTTTAGGATCATCAAGTCCAACTATAAACCCAATACTGCCAAATCCAACACTAAAACATTTCCCAAGCACCACATCTACACCTCTTCTAAATACCTCCAGGGATAGCGACTCTGTCACTTCCCTGGACAGCCTGTTCTAGTGCCCAAACACCCTCTGGGTGAAAAACCTTCTCCTAATATCCAAGCTATACCTCCCCTGACACAACTTCAGGTCATTCCTTCAGGTACTGAAAGAACAATGGACTACTGGATGAGACTTTATTTGTATGAATGTTCCAGTCCATCATCATAGAACACATATGTAATTCTTTTACTTCGTGTGTGAAACCTTCTCTAGAAGAACAAAGTACCTTACAAAATGTGAATTTCTGTCTTCATAAATAAAAACATCTGGTTTGCTGTCTAACCATCTGGATTTGTCTAAAGTTTATAGTCTCCTGAGTGTTATTCACAGGCCCACATATGATCAAGCCTCCACAGACATTTTTATTTGGTAAAAGCTTTCCCACAGCCCTTCATTTTTTCTATCTGTTTTTGATCTTGTAAAAAAAAGTCACTTTAATACGTGTGTTGTAATACTGCATGTGTTTGTGTTTCTGTGAACTGTGCAGATCTCCTGGTGTGTAGATATTATGGGCTAGATTCTCTTGGGAACAGTGGAAGAATGAACTACGGGAGAGTCATTTGGAGATACCAGACTCTACAACTTCTTCTCTGCGGTCCCTGAACAAAGGGCTAGGTGAGGGTGGATAGATTACTTTAAAATGCATCAACTATTAGCATATAACAAGGCACTGAGAATTGTTTCAGTTCAAGAGCTACAGCTGGTAATAGGTAAGAACCAGTTTGTCAATCCTACACCAGACAGGTACTCTGCTGTGTTTGACAATTCCATGATTCCTGACAGCATGCAGCATCCAGATAACGTAGCTGTGTTCGGCTCTGTGTGAATAAAATGTATTATTATTTTCTCTTAATTCTACAAGCTGAACCGTCACTAAGTTTCTGCTTGCTCTCTCTTTTTCATAAACACAAGATTTTCCATCCGGAGCCCTTACAAAGCCTTGCCAAATGGGTTCATTTTCCTTTAGAGTTCAGCTGCTCAAGTTTCTGAAAAAAATGTCTCAGTTCTCTGATAGGTCAGTAAGTATACAACAGTTCACAAGCTCTGATGCCTCTGCCTAATCTGCTCTTACCACAGGCAATGGAAAATGTTTAACTTGAAACAACAAACATTCAAAATCAGAAATAGAAATTACCTCAGTAGATATTAATATAACTTCACAGAAGCCTATCTCTTTCTGCTCTAAACCATGATTGATGCTTCAGCAAAGTAACTGTGTGTATATTTAAGTCTTTTTCTGATTTTCTTCTTATCTACTAGAAGTCAGCAACTTCCTGTATGTGTTACATCAAATGTGTGATTTAAAGTGTAGACCTATGGATCATGGAGTGCAGTATTGTATTTGCAATCTGAACATAATTAGGCAAACTGGAGTAAAAAGCCTGTATAAGTGTGAAATAGCTGTCTATTTCTACAGTCTCTCTTCCTCTTATTTCTGTAACATAATAAAGTAGAAAGGATTCAAATAGCCCTGCAGAAGTTAAGACTTCTCTTTCTGCAGAAGAGTTGAGAGAGGGCAGCTGGATCCCACTGGACCCTGCTGTGTTTAGTTTCTAAAAATGGGAACTAAACTGAGAAGCAGCCTCCAGGGGCAGCAAAATACAGCAGGAAACTTGGAGATGCCGTTCTGTGCTAAAAAAATAAATTGTTTCATGTACATGATTCTATTTACTTCTTTGCTTATTAGTGTAGCTTGGGGGTACTGGGTTGTTGCCAGGTCAGCTTCTTGCAGCTTTGATTCCTGTTGACATACAAAAGTGTGAGTGTGTGAGCTCACGCACACATACTTAAAAGCAGCTTCTGTGAATGCAGAGAATAGTTTTAAGTAATTCCAATCTGCTGTCAATAGATTTCACTAAAGCCTTGTATGCTGCAAGAGAGATCGACCGTACATTCCAAGTCTAAATCCTAGACTAATAAATTTTAGCCTTTAATATACAGACAGATTCTAAAATGAGCCATAACTTTCTGGCTGGAAAGTTAGTATGTTAACTGATTATACAAACTTCCAGCCATTGTAAATAAGATGCATGTTGCAAATTTAAGTCACAACTTTTTTCAGATTTCAGCGACAAGCCAGGTAACAGAGCTGAATCAATAAGTCTTAATCTTTGTCTGTATGTTCAGATACAAGATGGGCTTTGTATTTCTATTGTTTATTGTACTGAAAGAACTAGCCTATTCATTCAAAATGGAAGTCAAGACAATCATTAATTGTGATTTTTTTCCTAAGCAGCAATGCTAAGCCTGGTCCTAAGTAAACTATTGTATTGCTAATTATTTACATGCATTGGATTTCAGTGTGAATGAGCCTATCACAGTGTGAATATCTACACTAGAAATTGCCTCATGTTTTCAATCTCAATGAGACATTACCACTTTTGACCTGAAAGTGGGAGTCAGTATTCACACCACTCAGGATAACCCATATCCTTATGTTCCAGAGCTTATGCTATAGAGCTTTATTTGAGAAGGATAATTAAACCAAAAATTTTGGTTTCATTTTAAAACCAAAACATAAACCAAAATACAATAGTTTTGGTTTTTAAATATATTTTTAAAATATATTTTTAGTAAAAAAATATTTATTGCTATGAAAATCTTGTGTGATCCATATTTGTTTTCAGAACATATTTCCAAGAGCTGGGAAGATTTGTTTTCTGGCATGCATCAAACATTTTTCCATTGGCCACAGCATTCTTGCACTAATTGAGTTTAGAAAAGTCTTCAGCTGCTGCCTGGATGAATCTGATCTGTGAAAAGGAAGCCTCAGAAATAATGGGATCCATTAGCTAATTACACTTTATCATCATACATGCATCAGTTGCAAACTGTAATATGAGAACTATATTCTGGTATCCCAGACCTTTCAGATTATAAAATCTGCCATCAAAAAGGGATGCCAGTATCGAAGGAATCCACTAATTTTCAAAAGATACAAAACTGTACAAGACCAACTTTGACTTCTAAAGAGATGATTTTGCTGTCTGAAGTAAAAACTTCAGAGAATTTGCTTTGTTTATCATGCATGAAATCTGACAAATCTGTTCCCTGGTTAAAATTATCCACTCTGCTAAAAAACCACACAAAATCCTACAAAGTACAGTCAATTGCAAATTGGGACATTTTGGCAGAAGGCATGGATCTTTTAAAATGTGATTATGGACAGTGTAGAAGAATGTTTCTTTATATTTCCCCAAAACATTCCTTTACTTTCACAATAATTTTATTTCCTGTCACTATGTATGTAGAGGTAACTGATTGTACTTTGCCATAGTTCTTACCTTTCTATTAATGTTTCAGATAATACATGAGGAAGATGTATTATCTCACTATTTCTCCCATTATTTTTCCACTGAGAGTATTTTCTCTCCTTTTTAAACAGGAGGAAATTTAGAGTCACATTACAGCTGGCCTTGTTAACATATTGACCTTGACTCTTCCTTGCCTTATACTCTTGGCAGCTACATAATTCTGTGCTAAGCAGAAGCAAAAATGCCATCCTCTTTGAATGTTTACCTTCTGAACTTCCAAGTGAATTTGATTTCAGAGATGACATGATCTGACTGGAGAACCAACATCATTGATTTCACATAGAAGTTTTAAATTCCAAACTACATAAAATCCCAGAAAAAACAAACCCCACGCAAGCATATAAGTTACAAAAATCTTCAATATATTTGACTCCTGTGTTGCCAAATAAATTGTGATCATTCAAGTAACAAATATGTATACATTTAAAATTATGGGTTGCACTGCATCAGCCTGAGAGTCTTGGTGGGCAGTGGACTGACATACAGGTTTTGTACTGCAGTTTTCCATATGCTCCGCATCAGTAAATTTCCAAACAAAGATTCAACGCTGCTCTCCTCAGCCCGACTCACTGGCTCTGCTCAGCTCACCTTTGTCCACCTCCTGCCATTCCCTTCCAGCCCTCCCCCTGTGGAGCTATGTTATATACACAGGGTTTGTGCTCCTGTAACAAAGTGAATAAACAACTGGAGATGTTGTCAGAGACACTCCTGACGGTGCTACATCCTGCCGCCATACCCTCACTGTTTCCAGAAAACTGGGAGAGCAGCACTGCATGTGGCTGGTCTGTGGGGGATGAACAGGTCACAGCAGCACCTTACATCGTAGCCTGCAATGAGGTCAAAGCAGCCCCAGTGGAGGAGATCAGGTAGTGAGACTCTCAATCCCCTAAAGCCTCACTAAATGCCCATGTAAAAGATTTAGTAGTTGCAAGCATCTTGTTTCTACAAAGATACACAACACATCATCTGTTAGTAGAATGCAGAATGACTGCGAAATAAAGTACTTACATTTGAGTAAAATCCAAATAGTTTTCCTTCTATTAGGAAATAATAAAATGCCCTATATCTAGATGAGTCAAAAACTGCCAGCTTTTTAATGAGATGCTCTTTCTGCTAAGAGTGGTTTACTAGCAAACATGCTTCAATTTCTCTGCATCTGATTATTCCCTACAGAAGTGTTCACACAAGTGCAAAATCAGGTTAACAACAACAACAACAACAACAAAAAGGCCACCAAACCAATGCCTTACATTTCACAGGTGCAATTATTTCACAAATAAAAAGGAAGAGAACACAAGAGTTTGTAGATGATGCTTGGAGATCCTTACCATGTATTAATTTTGAAATCTGAGGTACATTACCATTTTAAAGTACTCTGTGCTCAGTAAAACTAAATAGGGATATTGTTAGTGCTGGGACTTTTTGTAAAAGTACAGTATATTACCTGAGGGATTTCGTTTCCGTTCTGGTATAATTTTTTTTTTTTCTTGTTTTGTGCTATTCATGTTTCAATTAACTCTTACAGTGTTACAGCCTACAACCTCTTATCTCTTATTTCTATTTTTATGCTACAAAGCAAAGGGAACAAGCAGCACAAAGCCTTTAACCTTATCTTCCAGGCAAACTTATCACTATATGTTAGTTATAGGGTTGTTTTTTTTTTAATAGAAGGCAGAAAGACACATTTATGTAGGCATATCCCTGATTTTCACACAGGCTCCTCCAGGATGATTGTTTTCATTTCCAGGAAGAGCACGCAGCAGATGAACATCCAAACGAGGATGAATTTTAAAGCACCTAAGCAATCATGGTCCCAAAATGTAAGTTTTATACATTTTAAAAATACCTATTTAATGGTATACTTCCTATTAAAATATAGGCCTTCAGTAGCAGACCTTAGATAATGACCACACAGGAAACAGATTTAGAGTTGCTCTCTTGTGCTTTAAAAATTCCCTGGACACCCAACAACACTGAATTACTAAAGGCTCACCTTTGGGTTGATCATAAGTCTTTGCTGAACCTTTTTGTCTAACTGGGTTAATTAGGTATTATGTTTTCTCTTTTTCACCTAAATAAAGGTTTTATAATGTCTTAATATTTCAGCTCCTGCAGCTGCTTTCATTGCGCAAGTTAAAGATCTCTCTTATGCTGAGCCACTTATTTTCACCAAATATGTAAAACCTAAATTGGTTCTGAGATTTCCACTCATCTTCAAGAACTGAAACTGGCCAACAAGGAGGTGACCATTCCTTTTCCTCCAATGATAGGGAAAGACTGGCTGATAGACACACGTGACTGCATAAACACTGTTCCTTAGGAAACCGCCTTAAAAAAACAAATCACTTCTTGGATCACATGTTAAAGCTTTTTACAATTGAGGGTTTGAGATGTGCTAAATCTTACACATTCTGCACAGACCTATTCACTTGAACAGAACTAATCACTCAAATTGCATAAAGCTAAGTGCTTGTTTAAATCCTCACATGACTGATGACTAATGTTCAGTATTTAAAATCCTGTCCAAAGACAAAGGAACTGATTGTTTCATTTGAGCAGTCAACTTTCTAATTCATCATAGTAATTTAAATCTCTTATCATTTAAAATATCTAAGAAGAGCAACTTCACTTCATCAGCAGATTCTCCTTTTGTCCTTGTAGAAAATCTTGCATACTAAATACTACCACATTAGAAGTAAAATATTTTCAGTGGGAAAGTTACTTAAATTCCATGCTTTATGACAGATAGTAATCAAGAAAAAAAAAAACGGTGACAGAAGATAAATTTGATGGGGTTCCCTGAGTGCACTAAATCTAAAGAGAACTCTGAGTTGATCTTCAATATAACCATCATTGAGTATTTAAGTAGGTATAAGGCATTGCTTGAATCTGTCAGTGTACAGTGCTAGAAAATACTAGAAGCGAATACAGGGTTTAATGCTTTATCTTCTCCAGTTTACCAGAGTTCAAAATTATAAAAGCCACGAAATTTGTATTGCTGCATTTCAAGGAGGTTCAAAGAGCGACTGTAAGGCTTTTGGGCACGGCATCATTTTGGAGTCTTTACAGCACAAGCCCACCTAGGTTCTGCTTTGTGACTGGGACCCGACAAGGTGCACTGGGGAGTCACCAGCGGAAGAAGCCTGTGGCAGCTGCCCAGCCCGCTCCCGAAATCGCTTCCCGCCGCCGCGGAGGGCCCGGCCCGGGCCAGGCGGGGAGCGGCGCCCCGCGCTGCCGCAAAGCGCGCCAGGCGGGCCGGAGGCGGGCGTGCTCTGTGTCGCGCTGCCGGAAGCGACGGCGTTGTGCTTTGCGGCGCGGCGCCCCTGATCCGAGGTCGGGAAGCCCCGCGCGGCCTTTTCGCGGAGCCGCCGCCGAGGACGGGTGAGTGCCGGGGCGCTCCGGCCGCGCCCGCCCGCGCCCTCCCGCCCGCCCGCGCTCACGCCGCTCCCTCTCTCTTGCAGGAGCAGCCATGCCGGCCAAGGGACCCCTGCAGAGCGTCCAGGTCTTCGGACGAAAGGTGAGGCGCGGGCATGGCGGTCTGCACCATCTTCTCTTCGCTCCCGGCTTAGGCCGCGCCTTTGGGCCGTTCACGTTGGCGTTGTCTCGGCCGCAGCTCCTCTCCGGGGCCGTGCGGCGGGGCTTGGCCGCGGGAGGGCCGGCGGGCTGAGTCCCACCGGGCGGCCCACGTGCCCCGCTCCGTGGCCGCCGGGGCGCGCCGTGTCCCTGGGGCGCTGCCGAGCTGCGGGGAAGGGTTTGCTTTGCTCCCCTCGGGAGTGGCTCTGGGTGGCTCTCATTGGAGTCTTCGGGAGTGGCCAGCGCTGTCACCCCAGTCCACAGCGGCCTGGCTTAGCACTGCCGGTGTCCGAGGGCCACGTTGTGAGGTGGTGGCGGGACGGTAAAGTTCGCCCCGTTGGCCGGAATGCGGTGTCTCGAATAATTCACGATACTAATCTCTTGTGAGAAAATGAGCCACAAAACTATAGTATTGTATGTAGAACGGAGGGGTATTTCTTTCGTATACAATTAAATCTTGTAACTATAAATCAAACACTGAAACTTTTATTAAGATTCTGTTTTAATACTGTGGTTATACCTAAAGGTGTAGGGAAACATACTGTTTCGTTTAGTGCATAATGTTAGGTTGGGGCGTAAGACTAAAACTGCTCGGTTGTTAAAATGAAATTAAAGTTCTTGTTGCTTGTGCAAAAATGAAACGCTGTATTAATACACATTTGGATTTCTAGAAAACTGCAACGGCTGTTGCCCACTGCAAGAGAGGGAATGGCCTCATTAAAGTTAATGGAAGACCTCTGGAAATGATTGAGCCCAGAACTCTGCAGTATAAAGTAAGCATCCAGCCGGCTTCTACTCTGCTTACCCTTTTTTATGTGTAATTGCTTCTCACTGGAGAAAAGTGGCTTGTCCTACTGAAAGAACCAAATTTTGGGTTGTTAACCTAAAATACAGATGCTATTATGAGAATTCAGCAAGCTGTACTTCTGTGAGGGTGGGTTTTGCTTAACAGATTTCAGTTAATTTGAAGTGTTTTCTACACTGCCTATCCACTTCCTACACTGAAATGGGTGACTTTAAGCCCTCGTTTTAAAAAGATTGTTTAGAACTTTATACAATAGCTGCTGAACATTGCTGACAAAATCTGAAACTGTCTAGATAACTGTAAAATACAATAAATAGTGGAGAAAACTACCTATAAATTACTTTGGGTCTTCAGTTTTAATGAACTTTTTTTGTACGTAGTTGTGGCATTCTAGTTAAACTATTCTCTTGTTCTTAATTCCCACGTACATGTTCTTTGCTATTAAGATATGTGAAACTTAAATAAACCAAAGACTTCAGTAAATGTGCCTCATGACAGCACTAGTAGATATCAAAAAACTCTGCAGGAGATGCACTTGACCTGGGTGTGTGTTTTTAAAATCAAGGCTTCATTTTTTGGAAGATTCAGTAACATCACATCTGATAAAGCTACTACAAGCTCTGATCCACATTACAAATGAATTTTTTTTGTGTTTCATTTCCCAGCTGCTTGAACCTGTCCTCCTCCTGGGGAAGGAACGGTTTGCTGGTGTTGACATCAGAGTCCGTGTGAAGGGTGGTGGCCACGTAGCACAAATCTATGGTAAGGTTTTTGGTGGGATTTCTGCTGTGGGCTGGAATGGGTGAAGCCACTGGGGTGAGTTGACACTGGCTGGATGCCCAGTGCCCACCAAGCTACTGTTTCGCTCTTATCTTGATGGGGAGGGGGAGAAAATAAGATGGAAAAACCTTGTGGGTCAAGGTGAAAGCAGATAAATAAAACAAAAGCAAAGGCTGTGCACTGAAGCCAAGGAAAACAAAAAGCTTCCATCAGTAGGCAGTGTTCAGCCATTTCCTGGGAAGTGGGTCCTCAATACCTATAGCAGTTGCTCTTCCTTTGCTTTTATTGCTGAGCAGACATCCTCTGGTATGGAATATCTCCTCTGGTCAGTTTGGGTATCAGCTCTCCTGGCTGTGCTTCCTCCAAGTTCTTGCCCATTCCCAGTCTAATTGTGATGGAGATATGTTGTAGGCACAGTCTTGGTGCTGTCCAAGCACTGCTCAGCTGTAGGTAGAACACAAGCCAGATGAGAGCTGTCATGGGAAAATCATCTCAGCTAGACCCAATGCAGCCACGTATTTAAGAGGCTTAAGTTTGGAATAGTGACTTGTCAAACTGATCTTTTCCCACTGTGCAAATGTAGTTCTTCCTAAGGGCAGATTGGTTGCATTTCATGTGCAAAGCTGTAACAGAATAAACCGAGTGAAGCAAAACGAAGTTTTGATGAAATGCACGGGAACTACCTTCACATTGTGCAGTGACAGGATAGTTCAAATGCAGTTAAACACAAGGATTTTAGGAGGGGCTTAGCATTAGAAATTATATCCTTAGTTGTGTATTTCCATGTTGTTCAGAAGCATCTTTCCGATATGAGCAAAGCTAGGCAGTTTTCCCTTTGCAGAGAAGGCTGGGACTATATTTGCATTAGCTGTTGATAAGAGTTCATCTTCACAAAAGATAGATTTGTTCTGCTCCTAATTTGAATGTAGTTAGTGGAGCTGGGGCTGCATAAAAAGCAGATGCAAATTTTAGGACCAAACTCAATACCATTTGTTTTTCAGAACATTCATATTTTCATCAAAATTCTGTTGTTAATATTTTGACAGATAAGTGTAACAACATCCTGACAGTTACTCACAATCTCCTGGTTTACAGTTACTGTGCTGGTTTTTTTGTATTGCCATGTTCTAGCACTCAGACCATCCTGTTGCCCCTTTTGCCTCCATAGTCTTTCAACACACAATTTTATCTTTGTTGAAAAGTGTAGACATTTCAGTGAACTGTTTTATCTAAAGAGTTAGAAAGTCGACTGCTTGTAGATACAAGATGAACCTACATAAGTACTTGGAAGAGAAGGTGATCAGACAGTCCTTGTGCAATTTCTTGGCAGGCTGGCAGCTGTCAAATCAACAAATTAACTGTGGGTGTTCTTAAGATTTGCCAAAGTAAGGGTCACGTGGAGTATGTGGGAGGGGATATTAAGGAGAGAATGGACAAATTGGCAGTGAACAAAATAGCACATTTCTCAGATAACTGGCATTTTGCGTTTTAAGTTTTAAATAGATTTGTAATTCTTACTGATCTTTTCTTTTTTTTAACAGCTATCCGTCAAGCTATTTCCAAAGCTTTGGTGGCTTACTACCAAAAATGTGAGTAACTTTGATTGTTTTATTAGCTTTAAGTGGAAGTGGATGGCTTTTGGTTGTTTTATTGTGAAAAGCATTAATTTGGATTTGAAACTGCTTAAACTAAAGATTTTTTTTTTTTTTAAAAACAGATGTTGATGAAGCTTCCAAGAAAGAGATCAAGGATATTCTAATCCAGTATGATAGGACTCTGCTTGTTGCAGATCCTCGCCGTTGTGAATCCAAGAAATTTGGAGGACCTGGTGCTCGTGCACGCTACCAGAAGTCTTACCGTTAAAATTGGTCTCTAGTCACGTGGCAGTCAATAAACAAAATTTGATAATTTTCATGTTTCTAAATTGCATTTTCTTGAGTGGGTAAATAGGTTTTTTCACTGTGTGTTAAGATTGACACACAAAGGAATTTGTATTACAGTAGAACCACAGGGTTGGTGGCAGTTCATTTTTCATCCTTTCATAGTAATTCTGGATAGGTAGGGGTTTAGGATTAAAAAAAAAGCTTTCTTCTGTTGAGCAGCATGTGGTTATCCACACATAAAGAATGCTCATATCCTGGATTTTGCAGGCACATGCAACAACACAGTGGTTCATGGATGATTTCAGTCTTATCTTTCTGGTAGTTAACATTATCAAAACCAAAGTAATTAAGGGGGCAGGGAAGAGAGAAGTGTTGAACGCTTGCATTACCAGCTAATGCAGAGACAGTCTTGGACTAGTACATCTAAATGTAGGAGACTTAAAATACTTAAATGTAGTATTTTGTAAAAATAAATCAAGAATTTTGTGTTTTAAGATTAGGTGTGAGTGATTTATCCTTCAGCCACAAGTTCACACGGTACAAGCCCAGAGGAGTAACTGCTTCTGTTATGAGGTAGGTGAGGCAATTTGAAAGGCTTGGAAGAAGGGGTAAAAAAGTGAGTTGAAAAGTAATTTTCAAAAATTTGGCTACAGAGTGTGTGTATTAAATGGAGAAGTTTCAGTTTCTGTCCATTGACCCAGGGACAAAAAGTAAAATCTGAGTAAATGTGGGATGGGTCAACAAGAGTCTGACAAAGACTCACAAAGACTCCTGCCCTCTGGAAGAGATAAAAGTAATGGAGTGAGGCTGTGGATACAAGCTGACCAACCAGTGTGAGTACAGTTCTGAGCTGTTTCCTGTGTTCCTAAAGCAGTTTGGAGTGGAACTGGAAGAAATACTGGAGATTTAGGATGCTTAGAGCCCAGCTACTGCTGTATCGCTCTCCAAGCCTGGTATTTTAATGTGTCTGCTTGTATGGCAGTACTTGAATTGTCACAGGGGCACCTTGGTGCTTGAGATTTTTATTGGGCTTTCTCTTAGCATGCCTTCATTGAATTAATGGGAAGGTTTTTTTCAGTGTACTCAGTCAACACCAAGTTAAATCAGCTTCCCTCATGTGTTCGGGAATTAGAACAGTAAAATCTACCCTTTCACTCCTGTTCAATAAAACAGATGCTTACAGCTTTATATTAATGTTAAACATTTGTCATGAGGTGTCTGCTTTTTCAGTAGAAGAGTATTGAAGGTATACTCACAGTTACTCAAGAGTTAAATGTGTACCAAACAAATTCTTTCTAAAAAAGGAATTCTGCATCCATCTCCCAGTTTAGCTGTCAGTTTCTGCCATGAAATAATTGCATTCCATGATTTGAATAGAAGTGCAATGCTTGTATTCAAACCTCTCATGCTCCTGTTGAAGTGAAGGGGACTGTTGCATGTTGTATCACCAGTTTACATAACAGGATTATTTGGTTTTACACGAATCAAATGGGATGCTCCATCCCAGACTCCTGTCTTCGGCAAAAGGCACGGTGTGCTTTCCTCAGTCCACTTTTCCTGCAGGAAAGCCCTCTTGGGCTGCTGGAAACTGCCATGCTCAGCCTCCTGGCTGGGTTTTCCAAGGAAAAGATGCTATGCAGAGCTAACTTTTGAGTTTGATTGCTTGAATTCCTATGAGTTTTGTAAAAACTTGTGTCTTGATGTTAGTTAGCTTCAGCTGAGGGAAAATAAAGTGTCTTGTTTTTTGGCTGTGTGACTGAAAAGCAATGGCTCAGTCATTGCTTAGGAAATGCTTCCTGGCCTGCCAGTTGGCACATATACACCCTATGCTGTGGCTTGTCCAAAACTGATTCTTGTCTGGCTGTTAGATCTGTAGGATGGAGGGGAAAAGAGATTATGTAAAGCTGTGGTGATGTGAAACTTAATGAGGCAGGGGGAGATGGAATACCTGATGCCAGTAAGCTTAGTGGTGGATTTCACGGTTCTGAGGAAGCCTGATGGATCTGTTTTTCTGCTCACAGAACAGCTTGTAACAATTGGAGATTATTGTTTTGCTGTTCTTTTGTGGAACAGCTGAAAATAAAACTTGCATTGCTACTAATATATTCAGAGATGATATCTGCATGTCATTTTTTCAACCAGAAGACTCCTAACATAATAAAAATTCTTTCTGAACTGAACTCTGATCCTCTAAAAATGCCCCATTAATCCTGCAGTGATGTAATTTCCACACGCTTTGTAAATGAGAAATGCTTGTAGAATTGGGCTGCTGTCTGCCTGGATGGCTGAAGATTTTTATTCTGAGAGGCTGCTTAGTGATCACCCACTAGAGGGCTTAACTTCATTGGGGAACTGTAACCACTGTAAAGTTTGAAGGTGTTGGTAAAAATGTCACCTTTCCTTTGTGTCCTGATTCTGCAGGGTAATCAAGCACTTGTCATTAAACATCCACTCTGGCCAGAGAAACACATCCCCAGGGAAACAGTAAGAGTTTGGTCTTCAAAGCATTAGGAAGGTTCTTGAGCAGGTGGGGAGATGGTCCTGAGAAAAGAGGAAATGCTCCTAACCTCGTATGGTCCAGCTCTTTCATTAGTTTCACCAATGCTAATCCTTAGGAAGATCATCTGTGCACAACAAAATGTGGCCTCACTTGAATTCTTCATTGAAAATACCATGTTTTGTTAACAAAGACAGTGGACCCACTTTCAAACCAGAGTAAACTTGTGCCCATGGCACAGAAGGAAGTTATTTCCTTATTCATTGTTTGTAATTCTGATGAACATTGTGACCTGGATATAAATTTAAGTCCTCTCAAACATTATGTTGGAAAATTTGAAGAAAATTTATTTTGACTTCAATGTACAAATATACTAACACTGAAATGTTTAAATTTCATTTTTGAAGAAAAAAATCTGTAGCTTAAAAATGTAACACTGGCATTTTTAAAGTGTGGACCAGTGTGTTCTGTATTGAGCTTGTTTTCTTAATAAAAGCAATTATTTTCTAGTGTATTTTTTTCTGTTCAAGTTTTTCAGAAGTGCCAGTCTGGGACTATTCTAATACTTGTGTAGATAATAATGTGTTCTTGCCTTGATATAATTTGAGTTTTTTTAATCTCTTTTTTAATGTAGTCCTCTGAGTTACACTTCAGAGTACTTGTCTGTATAATTCTTTTTCCTTAGCTGACATCCTTAATGCGCTTAGGACTTTGCAGTTTCCTACCTTGCCTTGGGCTGAGATGTCTAAACTTTATGAAGCCTATTGCTTTAGCTCTTACAAAGTTCCTTTGCAACTAATAAGGCTTGGCCTATTTTAAGATTTTAGAAGTTAAAGAACTGTGAAATACTACATATGCCAATTTTGCTTTAGAGAAATGTTTTTAAAAAACCAAAACCAAACAAAACTCACACAAAAGCTATTTTGGATAGCGTTTTTTCTGTTAAACCAAAAGAGTTAATTTCTATTAATATTACATTAATTTAGTTGTGAAGCTGCATATGAAGTGTGGTGAGAAATACAGTCTTGAGAACAGGAGGAATCCCAGATCAGATTTCTCAAAGGAGCTTGAGTTTCCAACAATTTCTAACCCAGACCTAGCTTGACAGTAAGAAAACAGAGAGACTGGTGATGGAATTTGGAAGATGTAATGCTTGGTTTCATCTTGAGAGCAGTCTTGATAGTAGGTTTATGAGATGGTGAAAATCTATTTTCTCTAAGTTCTCACGTAAGAGCTAAAAGTCTGTGAGTGTCTATATCAATGTGTCATATCGCCTAAGAATTCACTTCTTTTGCTTCTGTTTTTTGTGTGGACTGGTTTTGGATCACATACTGCAGGTGCGACTGAGCTGAGAGATGCAGTCCAGCTGCAGACAAACAGCCAATCCATGGGAACAGCCCATAGCTAGTCAGAAGTAAAAACAAAGCAAAAAACTCTCTTGAAATGCAACTATGGGAATGTCAGCTTCTCAGACCCAACAGTAATAAGAATAGTTCTTTAAATACTCCACAGAGAGTGAAGTGTTATTCATCAGTTTGCAATAAGTACCCTTTTGCCATCAGTGATCCCAAACCTTCACCAGTGCTGTTGGCTGCTGTGTGGACACAGGGTTTTGTCCTTGTCCGTGCTTGGGGAGGCTGAGTTTTCATTTGATTTCTCTTGTCCATCTGGGGAGCAGGATTGAGAAAGGGCTAGAAAAAAGAGTGGGGAACTTTGTACCCAAGGGAGGCCATGAGCTTCTAAATTTTATTTGGGTCCAATCACATCTATAGCATGCTCAGGGGGTCTCACAAAACACCTTCTAGGAAGAATGGAGGGCAGGCAAATGATAGGATTTGCAAAATAAAATGAGTGGCAGCAATTTCGAGTTGCATTATATGTGTCTTTAAAGCTGTGCTTTTCAATGATTCTGTTTACATTATGGTAAAGCAGGTAAGAGACTTTTTATTTTAAAACATGATAATTTTTAATTTTGGTAAAATTATGTTTTTATATTTTAATGAAAATTAGAAATAAAACCCTTTGGCCCTGTTGACTTCTTTGTCCTTTCTCTTAATACGAATTTTTCATAATGTGATTTATTAAAACCAAAATATAATTATCCCCTGAGAAGCCTTATAGCTTATAGCTTTTGTGCTATAAAAAACTATACCCAGAAAGGCATCCAGAATATTCTTAAAAAGCTGGATGTATTATTTAATGGAAGCTTATCTCTCTCCTTTCAGGACAGAGAAAAAGCATTAATATGTTAATATGTAAAACCATGTAGTTATAATTTATACAGTGGTATTATTTCACGATCTTTCAAAAATATTTTGCTGTACTAAGGAGTAGAGAATAGCTCTCAGCTCAAGCCTCAATGCACACAAAGGTGTGTGACGACAGAAGGATCTCTCAAACCACCATGACATGGCAACATTTCTGTGTTATAAAGGGCCGATTCAATTCAACAGGGGAGTAATACTCCCAGGTCTGGTGGAAGTGTAACTAATACAGACTGTGCTGAGGAGCTACCATGCATTGCTAATGAGAGACATGCAGCCAGGAACTTGTACGCAACACACGCAAAGCTCCTGAGGCTGTATGTAGCTACCAAGCTTGATGTCCCCTGCTCTTTTTTTCTTTTGCATTGCGTTATTTTAAGTAATGAGTCCAATTATCTAACCTCTAAAGGGTTTAAACACACTGTAGAAATACATAGCTGTAAGATGCCATATAATCAAAGTCATTAATTTAGATAAATTCCCTTTTTCTAACTTATACTGAAATGAATATTGTAGGAAAGCTCAGTTTAATGATACCATGGAGTATATTTTTGCTTCATTCGCTGCTGTCCACTTTGCAAGGTAAGAATTTTATTCCATTTTTTGTAGTAATATTAATTTTTACAAGTATTTTTCTAAATTTTTTTCTATTACAGCTAGTTCTTTTTTGACCATTATATTTTTTGACCTTGCTGGAATTTGTAAATGCAATTTATGCAAGTATATATATCATCATTCTCTCTCACAGCTGTAGAAACTAAAATATAAATTTTATAGAAGTCTTATGTTTGAACTTGTTAGAAAATAATTATTTATGAATAAAGTCTAACTTTCTTGCCTTTCTTGTTATTATTGTCATATGAGTAGCATTTAATGATTTTTTCAATGAGGTAAGATTTTGTTTGAACAGACTGCACCTGCAGTTGCAAAGATTTCCAATGTAATATAAAAAGGTATTTTGTCGTTTTGTTTGGTTTTGTTTATTTGCTAGCTTGTTTTAAGCATGGGCTTATTTAAAATTATTTACAATTGAGTCTTACAAGCAACAAGTCAGAAAAGTATTATAACCCTGGGGTTTTGATTCTGAAAAGCTCTGAGTATCTGTTCTATTTTACCTGTTTACCTGTTTTATTTTTTTGTTCTGAGCCTCTAAAGAACTGTGAACTCTTTTCACTTCTTCATAGTAGCATGTACCTGAACTACAAGCATGAAAACCTGGAGGTGAAGACTGTGTGAGAGAATCGAATTCTTAGGAAGGAGTGCATATACTGCTACATTGCTTGGATACTGAGTTTGTACAAAGGTGCCCTGGAAAACTCAGGATTGTAAAACCCTGAAATTCAATGATGTTTTAAACTTGTCATTGCTTTCCAAGGGCAGAGTGATGCTATAGAAAAAAATGTTTAACTTCATGGTTTTTTAATCTACAGGATCTTATTGCAAGCTTTCTCTTTTGAGAAGAACTTTGAGGTAAGTTTTTATTACTTATTTGTCAAGCCCTACAAACAGAGCAAGAATGAGCAAGTGCAATGCGGTGCAAGTTAGAAAGTAAAATATAGCCTTGAATTCAATGTGTAAAATGTCATCGACATGTAGGTTGGATGTAGAACACACTTTCAGAATGTTTACAAGCCTTTTCCAAGTATTTATGCAATGGGCATGGCTCCTCTGTTTGAAAAATGGAGCTCCTCATGAAAAATGATACTTCTATGGTCTCAAGAAAACTTAGAGAAATAATGGAATGAAAACAGCATGAGATCATGATTTCATGACTGGAAAAATACATTAAATGAGTATCCATCTACAGTTTTAACTGCATGATAAAATCCTATTTGCTATTTGAAGCACAGAGAAGTAAGTGCTATACAGCCTTAAAATAAACATTTTCAATACAAATTTTCACATAGAAGCTGCAATCCAAACAAAACCCAAACTAGGCAATGTTCCTGATCCCATTGAATTAAATGGGATCTATGCCATCAATTTCAATGGAAGCATCAAGTTGGATGTAGCTTTGTGTGTCTTATGACTTCTAATACCTCTAGCGGACACACAGGCATGTCAAATAATATGCCTTCATGAAGTGTTGATAGAACTAAGTGTGTTTTATAGTTTGATGCCCTTGTTTCTAAACTTAATCACAAATTAAAGTCGGCTCCAACTGGAGAGTCATCTCTTGCTATCAAAATACCATCAGAGTATATTCAAGCAACACTCTGGGAAACTTGTAGCCACTGACATGCAGCATGAAGTAAATATGAAGCTGGCTTACAATTTTGTATCCTGTTGTGTAAGTCTGTTTTGCCTATTTATGTCTCCCCAAAGATTCAGGTACCTCCTTGTCCAAGCAGAGATTGGAGTGCTGTCCAATTCTGTAAAATGAGACACCATTAAAAAAAAGAAAAGAAAAAAAAAGAATCACCTTTTAAAATTTTAACCCAAGAAAGACCTCTTTGAAAAAGTGATGGTAATCAGAGAGAAACGCTTCTGTCTGGGGACTTATTCAGGTTGCTCCAGGGACCTTTGATAATACAAGATCCTTTTTGTTTTCTTCCAGAAATGAGTCTAATGCAACTCGACAGAAAAGAGATCTTGTAACAGCCGAGGTAGGTTATACCTCCAAAAGCAGGAGGGTGGGGAAACCCTCCTCCTTTTTCTGCTCTGGGCCATTGCCATCCTTACAAATGACCCTTTGTGGGGAGATGGGCTGTGGTAACAGGAGGACAGTGAGGAGGAGCAGCTACTCCACACCTGCTCACCCTGCCTGAGCCGTGGCCTAATGCCTTTGTTCTCCCTCAGCAAAGCACCCAGTGGATGACCTACCCTGCTGAGCTGACTGAAACACACCATGGGAAATAAACCTGGGGCATTTCTGTCTTTTGTGGGGGTGAACAGAACCTGGAAGGCTGTTTGTGTTTGTGAGAAGCACAATGGCGGCGCCACTGGCAAGACTTCCTCCTGGACATGGTGCCCTGGCAGCTCCGGCCCAGCCCTGGTTCCCATCGCCCTGGCCCCACGCTGCGTCAGTGCTGCATCCCAGCAATGTCGCGCTGAAATTCAATCCTAAATGGAGGAATCTTGTTCCCCCACTTGTACACACTTGGGCTATGGAGCCAAGCCAAGGGTTATAACCCCTTTGAAGGGGGTAGGCAGGAAGCCAGAGGCGGTCCCGCCTCAGGGGGTTTCAGGGAGCCCAACCAGGGGTGATTTCTCCAAGACCCTTTGAGATCTGTGTGCCACTATCATGTCAGAAGGCAGCTGGTGTGAAAAGCTGCACTGAGGGTAATGAAGCCTCTGAGAAAAGCAGGACTGGAGGTGTTCTTGGAGGGGCCTCAGCAGGGAAGTGCTGTTGCACCAAGGATGCTCTGCAAAATGGCAGAAAAGCCAAAAGCAGCTTTTCTGAGGTGGGCAGCTTGGAGTTGCTATCAGGAAAAATGGAAATGGGTCTTGTTGTGCAGGGAGAGAAGGGACCCTCTGCAGCTAGCAATGGACCATGGGCACCAGGAGTAATTTTGGTGTAGGGGGCCTTCCAGGTGGTAATTCAACGAAATCTGTTTCAGGTTGATTTTAAATAGATTGTACTACTTGGAAGCATACCACGACATATTTCCATTTGGAAAAGGGAAGTTTCTATGTCACTGTGAGGGTCATTTGCAAGACTAACCCTAGAGTGTTCCTTGCACAGTGTTGTTAATTTTGAGATCCATCAGTTCAAACTTGAGATGTGGAGAATGAGTGGAGTCAGGAGGGAAAAAGAAATTAGCTTACAAGTGAAGACTAAAATAATATCTTCACTTAGTTGTGCAGCTGAAGGCTGGCACTTAAGTCTGTGGGGGACTGCAGAAAGGTAACTGTTTTTTCATAGAACATCAGATAAGAAATAAAATAAAAACAGAGGGAAGAAGAACTATTTAAGTGAAAAGGACCAGATTTACAAAGGAAGGGATTTAAACTGGCCAAGAATAAATGTAAGTGGGAAATATTTAAGTACTCAGCACTTCATCCTGGTAAACTTTCCAGTCAGACTAGTGGGGGAAAAAGCCCCAGCGTACTTTCAGTCTGGAACTGGATCAGTTCTTGAATGGGAAAATGTGATGTGACAAGCTGTGGTATCAGAGTGCTGGGCCAGATGCAGGGCTTCCTCACAGTGTGAGGCTCCCTGTTCCTCAACAGGAAGCAGGTCAGACAGATCTGCTTTCTCTTTTGTTTGGGATGAACATAATGCAATTCTGAAGGATGTCAAGGAGAACACAAAATCTATAGACTGGCCATAGTGGGATGTTTGGGGTGCAGCATTAAGCATGAGTCAGGGGAGTGGAAGCAATAAGAGGAGGCTCTTCAGCTATGAGTATTTGAGTGAAATGAAAAGGTAGATTGCACTCTCTCCCTGTCCTTTTCCTTTTTCCTTCCAAATGTAAATGCAAAACTTCCCATGTGGAACCTCGGTGATTCACTGGGACTAGAGGGCATGGCTGAGGAGCCAGTAGTGAGCTCACATAGCAGCTGTATCTTTTCCCAATCTCCTCGAAAGACGCTGTGCTTCCCCTTCCCAGGCTGCCAATCCCTCCAGCAGACCCCGTGACTGTGCCATACGCTCATTGAGATGCAAATTAGTCTTCTGTATTAAAAGTCCCAACCCAGTGTTTGAGTGCAAGACCTCAGGCATTTATCAATTAATTGGTAAACCACAAACACCTTGATTTTGCTTTTATATTTCTCTGACAGGTTAAAGCTGCTTCTCGGTTGCACCATCATGGTGCTCTGATGTGGAGTCCACCAGGAGGTCAGTGCTGTGCTCCTCACCTGCAGGAGGAGAGAGCCCTGAAAATGTTGCCTTCCTCCCCCATGTTGCCATGGGCTGTGGAAGCCCTCTTCTTCATGCCCCTACAAAAGTCTCTCCTGACTCATTTCTCATTTTATCCATGTTAAATATGGAAAAAAAGTGTTAAAATTGTACTTTCAAAAAAAAGGCCTTACCACCAAATCTGAACAGCTAATAAAGCCAATCTTTTGAGATTTTGGGTTTTTTTCAAAGTGAATTCTATTATAATTTTTTTATTTCTGCCACTTTTTTTCTTGCCTTGTCAGAGGATGTCAGAGGGGCTTATAACTGGTTGTGCAAAGGGAAAGAAGTGCTCAGGCAATGAGCATGAAGCTGCTCCTGTAGGGATTTAAGCATTGGACAAACATGTAAAGCAGGCTCAGGTTACAGAAACTGTCCTGAGAAAGAATTCGCTGTGTGCAACTTTGGTTGGAATTTTGGTATCCATCTTGGAAAATGCCCGGGCAGGCGCCTTCTTTTGCATTTTTCTATTTAAATGAATATATGCAATTTTACAAGTCAAAATTCTAAAAACAGCAAAAGATTTCTCCATTAATACTGCTATAGAAACAATAGTTCTTCCTTTGTTGGTGTTTTCAGAGTGTCTATGTATATTTGGAAAGCAGTTCTTAAATGGAAAAAATTCAAAGCTAAGCATGGAAAGAAATTTTCACAATGACAGATGATATTCCTAACCACTGTAGCTTCTCTGTACCTTTACTGTAAAGGTCCCATTTTCTCCCATTTAATGTCACCAGCAGCTTTGCTGGGCCTCACTGGGTGTGGAAGGGCCTGTTTGTTTCATTTACTTCCTGCCTTTTGCAACACTTTTTTAATCTCCATCAGCAACATTGGAAGCTTTTGTACGTATGTAGAGTTTTAATTCTACTCCAAGAAGGCAAGCAACTGTCTGCAAAAACTGGTGAGGTTTTGCTTTGGGACTAGCTTTCATCTCCACTTTTGGGGAATGATGATTTAGACCCACCTCAATGGATGATTAGTAAATCACTAGGAGGTCTTAGCTTTCAAACTGACTATAAAGCCGTGTAATGCAACTGGTTTTGGAAAAAATTACTAATTATAACATAAAACAAGCCATTCCCATGGAATCTAAAATCTCTGACTCCAGTCACCACTGAAGCAGAAATAACCTTTTAGCTGACTTTTTTTTAGCATGTGGGGAAGGTTGTTTAGGACTGATTTTGACTCTCTAAAATATCTATTCTGGCCTGTTCATAAACTGAATGTACCCTTTGCAGTAATGTTTAGGAAGGAGAAGCTGAATATATGTATAAATTATGTGAATTAGAATGATCTGTGTCCTGTATATTTTGAGATCGGCAGGACTGGGATTTGATTTCTTTACATGGGAACTTGACCTTTTGTTTGCTTGGAGGAGGTTGAACTTTTGCTCCTTTGTTAGTTTATGAGTCTCAAACCAAACAAGAACCTTGCTTCTCTTTTAACCAAGGAACATCAAGGATAAAATTAAGTATATGTTAAAAAATGGAGATAGTTGTTGGTTAATTTTCTCAGCTAATATAGTGGCTTGTGATTTAACAATAAAAAGATTAAGCTGAGATATCTCAACCTGTTTGTAGAACATTGCATCTACTAAAAGGCTGGAATGCTTGCTTACAGGTTCATGTCCTCAAGAGTGCCTTAATGGAGCAACCTGCACAGAGGCAGGTGACTGTGACTGTCAGTTATTTCAGGCACAAGGAAGCAGGTGCCAAATTGGTAAGTTTTTTGGGCCAAAGTAGTTTAGTGTCAGCTTTCAGGGAGATTTAGGATAAAGATTTTGAAAAAAATATTGCTACCAGCACATTTGTGATTATTTTGTAGCAGGACTCTCATTGGGCCAGTAGCTACAAGGATTAAAACTATATGCATTAGGGACTTACAGAAATGCCTACATTTTAGCACTTAGGCTGTAATGATAAACAGATGTCAGATAGACCATTGTCTAGTATATCAGTAGCCAGACGGCTTTTTTTTTTACGTTAGCTGAATAACCAAAAAAACATTGCTTTTCTTTCAATGAGCAGTGGCTTATTGCAAATTAAATCACCCACTATTTAAGTGCACTAGTTTCTGGAATCTGCTGTGTGTAGGGATCAACAAGAATTGTCTTCCAGGATGTGCAGAATATCTAAATCCCTTGCCTCCACTTGTAATTAAAATGTCTCCACTGATGCAAATAAAAAACTTAACGATGATTACACATGGCTAAAACTGCAGAATTAAGATTAAATAAGAGTGCTGACTTTATTTAAAGTTGAAGACATAAATTTATCAAAAGTACTTGCTAATTTTTGATGACCATGCTTCTTGTAAGCTCGGTGTGTTCTCTCCAGTACCTAACACTGGTAAGGACCGAGATGGGATTTGCAAATCGTGGGGACAGTATAATTTTGAAACATTTGATGGCATCTACTACTACTTCCCAGGAAATTGCTCATATATATTTGCAAAAGACTGCAATACTCTGGAACCCCAGTACACTGTTTGGGTAAGTATGTAAACATACACTAGAAATCAGTATCTAAGTAAATATAAAAGTAAATAAGTAAGTAAAATAAGTAGAGAGGCAATAAATGTACCAAACTGGGCATTAATTACTTAAATATGAAACTGTGGAAATGTGGAAAACTTCTGGAAAAGCCTAAACCTATGTGCAATAACTCGAAATACTGATGAAATTATAATCAAAAGAGTCAGTACATTAAAAATAGTATTTCTTACTCAGCCAATCCTTAATGGGATTTCTGCTCTCTCCCTTCTGGGAGCAAAAGTGGGTCTTAAACAAGACCCCAGAAATGTCAATAAACTTCAGCTATCACTTTGTAAAAAATATTGAGTTGCTGAGTAAAGTGCAAACAGCTATCACTTGCCTAATAGCGAGAAACATGAATGTGCTAGGCCCTAATTCACAGCTATTGGCACGCTATGGGGATCTGCCTCCCTGGCCAGTGGGATTTGCTCCCCATCTTGTCCCCTCTAGGGATTTGCATTCTAATTTTGGAACCTCTACCTCATGCAGAGAAGATTAAAAGCTCAAAAGCTTTTATCTTGACCTGTGTATGGAAGGGACTCTTTTTAGTAATTTCTTTAAATTGCTGAGTATCCATGTTTAATGACTGTGGGTCAGGGAGAGTTCAGACCTATACCCTCTTTGAAGAGAGATGCTCTCTTTGTCAGGCTGGTGTTTACTGTGAGGAGAGGACACAAGATCATTATATTACCTTATTTGCAATGTTTGGGATTTGGTGCTGATTGGGCAGGGAAGAAGAGGCAAGAGGGCTCCTTCTTGTGGTCATAGGCATGAGGGCAGATCTAGATGCTGATTTCTGCTCTGAAGATTGTTTTTCATTTGTAAGCAGATGACCTCTTCCCCCCTCAGATAACAGCACCTAGTGAGGAGAAAAGTACCATTAAAACTGCCATTTCTACCTACTCAGGTTAGAGAGAGATGCTGTTACACCTGTCTTTCACAATTACATTTTAATTATTTTGATTTTATATGAAGCTGTGATCTCTTAAAGGTTTTCAGAAAGTCCTGCAGCAAAGTCCAATTTTATATTAAAATCTGGAATCAATATGCCAGTGGATTCCAGTGGCTCTGGAAAGAGAGAAGGTTCTATTCAATTGCTGGAACAAATGTCATGTTTTACTAAAAACTGAAAATGTTTACTCAGCAAAGTCATAAGTAATGTGAGACTGTAGAGAGACTGGGCAATGGAGAGACAAAAACCTTGCCAAATTCTAGCATTATGGTCCTTATGGCTTTAATAATCCACCCCTCAAGAGCAGAGGAACACATAAGAATTATTTTGATTTTCCTGTATTGTATTTCTGTCCTGGTACAGCTTTACATAGAAGCCATCTGCCAGGACTAATAACTTTTATGTTGTCTTTAATTATGATTATCTTTATACATGTAAAAACTCCTAATGCTTTTCCTGGTCTAATTTGTTTCACCCAAAGAAACAGTAACTGGTTTTACTTCCAGATTTAGTGTCAGTCAAGGAAGATGGATTCAACTATTCATGAGCACTGTATGTGTTTACTCACAGATATTTTCTTCAAAACAGTTACATTTACAGCCTCCATCTCTATGTTGGTAAAATGTTCCCAATTACAAGTTTATTTAGCTTCACAGCACTGTCAAGTAAACTGGTAATGAAATTCCCATTTTTTCTCAGAGAATGATGACACACACATTAACATAAGTCATATCTGAGCTATCTAAACTCAGTCTACATTTCAAGCTGGGTAATGATAGGCATCTAAGATTCAAAACACATTCCCCTCTCTCTTCAGTGGTGTCTTAAATGAGCTCATAGGCTTTTGAAGTACTATAGGACATCCTACAGGTTTGAGTAGCTCATTCCCACTGACATTAATGAAAATTGTGTAAGTTTTGCTCAAGCACAAACCCAGTTTTCAAGTCCTGAGAGTACTGTAGTCAAGCAAGATAAGTTGCTATGCAACTAAACCAATCCACTGGCTTATTATGCTGTATATGTATAACAGAGAGAAGCACATTTCAGAAAAGTCTGCCCTTCTCCATTAACAGGGCTGGAAAGTCAGTGCAAAATGAATTTTAACAGATCCATGTAACTTAGATGCCTGCCTTAATCTGGGGAGCACTCAATATCAAATCTCAATAAATCCTGAGTGGTTCAGGAGGGCATGCTGTAGTTCATTTAGTACCAGTCTCAGCTGGCAGGGAGAGCACTGCCATTACACTGAGGTTCTGTATTGGTTTGTAATCCTGTTTCATAGATCAGATTTCTAGAAACAGAGAAATAGGGGTGTCTCTTCAGTGGATATAACAAGCTCCTACTTTGGCCTCTACAAGTGAGCTCACTACAGTGTCCCTGAGGTTTGTTACTGACTCTTTCATCCAACATTTAGCCCACTGGCCTGTGATGCTATGCATTATTAAACAGTTGCTGTATTTCTCAGTAGTATTGTGCAGTGTGAACTTTGAGTTTTGCATATCTTTGTAATTGTAACTTTGTAATATTCTAGATATTTATTTGTAAAGCTCTTTGAGTAACTAGAACATAAAAGTGTTAAAAATCATATATGAATTTAATAAAAATGGTGCAAAACTATTGAGGACAAGCATTTATTCTTATTGTGTGTCTATTTTTTCCCTCAAAGGTTCATAACAGTCCTCAGTGTTATGGTTCAGTATATACTTGTCATAGGTCCATCAGCTTATTTTTTTCAAATCAAGAAGAAATTATGATTTCAGGACATGAAGTGAGAAAAAATGGAGTCAGGTAAGTGTTCTAATGGTGAGTTTTAATATTTATTGCAAAGAGATAATGTGCAGTTTGGGAAACTGATGCTTCTTACACAATCCAGATAAATTAATTTGATCTATACCTTTATTGATCCCTTGCTGTTCTGTATTGGGGCTGATAGTGCTCCAGTGTGAGCAGCTGCAGCAGTACTGGTGTAATACCTGAGTGAGGATAGAATACGCTCCCTGCATTTACTGCGTTCAACTTCTCAGCTGTAACCTAACTGTAATAATGTAATTATTCATTCCTTCTTTTTACAGACAAAGTTTGTGTCAGGCAGTCCCATCTAATCTCTGCTGCATCCTGATAGCATTTTGAACAAGGCAATCATTATTTGTTCTTGGTAGCTATGGCTAATATAAGACATGATCTTCTTCTAGATGAGTCTGAATTGGTTAACAAAGATCTTTAGCCCCATTGAAGCAAAAACACCACAAAATATCTCTGAGGTACATTAAACCTCCAAATTTGCCTTTCTTTTTGTAAGTAAGAAGATGTGCCCAAGGCTCTCGTAAGTATATTTTACTGGTTGATAAAGTACAGAAATTTAAAAAAAAGTTGTTGAGGTGCTTTTGCCATCCCCTTTGTAATGTCTTTAGTATCTGAGAATGGTAGCTAGGGTGACACAGTTTAACCCAACAGAAGCATGTGCTTATTATTGTCCAGTGGTCTTTCATCAAAGGAGCAAGATTTACAACTGTTTTGTCAGTGATGTTTTCTGTACTGCAAGTTCCTCCATTTGCAGACATCTAACCCAGTGATGACCCAGCACCCAGAAGGGCTGCTGGTGGTCATAGCACCATATAGCTCCTTGCCCAATGCAGCAGGCTGGTGAACTCAAGTATTCCTCAATGTGGTGTGCCAGGCTTTGAAAGTAAAGATGCATGATTCTTTCCAGCCTATAATTGGTACAACTGATACGTGTATACAACAGAAAACGCTCAGTTTTGGTGGTTGATACGGAGAAGTAAACATAAGATGGTGTTTCCTGACTGTGTACACCCAGGAAAAAGTGTTTGTTCAGTTGGAAGGTGATGTTTTATGTGGTATTTTTCTAGCATGGGCCTAATCTCATCTGAGATCTTTGATGTAGACTGTATTTTTTCCAGATTAATATTGCCTCAGACAGTTGGAAATGCTTTCATTGAGAGACTGGCTGATTATATCCTGGTGAAGACTACCTTTGGTTTTTCCCTTGCTTGGGATGGAAACTCTGGTATTTATATTAAGCTGACAGAAGATCATAAGGGAAAAACTTGTGGCCTTTGTGGAAATTTTAATGGCAATAAATATGATGACCTGATACTTCAAAATAGTAAGTAAATAGCTTACTCTTTGTGTGAACAGTTTCCATGTTCACTTTAAATACAATGCTGTATAAATATAATGTTGTAAAAAGGCAGTCCTGTTTCAGTTATTTCAATAAAATAGTAAATCTGCCCTACTTTAACTTCTTCTCGTCATTAAAGATGCAAAGAGAAAAGGTCCTAGATCAAGAAAGTGTTTATATGTGCACTTAAGCCTCTTGCTCAGCAAAGCACTTGGGGTATGTTTATCCTAGCTGATGAAAATGCCTTCAAACAATAAAGACATAAACAAATGTTTATGGTTTTCTCTGTTTTTAAAGATGGAGGGAAGAGCACCATCTCGAGTCATTTTTAGTAGCAGCATCACAAAAATCCTAGTTGAACTAAATAAATTTCCAAGCTGTTTTCTGGAAGTCTCTTGTTGGTATGATGGACCATGGGCCTCTGACTACCCTCTAGTGTGAGGAGCTGCTTTGTGCTCTGTCTGAGGCAGAGATAAGTTTTTAAGCTTGTATTCTGTAGCCTAGGTAGGAAATACTCAATGGGGACTTTTGTCCTACTCGCAACTAATGTGAAAAAAAAAAAAAAAAGAACAAGCTTGAAAATATGAGGATTTTTCTCACTCTCTTATACAAACAAAATAATATTATCTTACTGTTACCATTAACTGCTGAGAGAATCTAGTCTCATGGCTCTGCATGTTCTTAAGTCACAAAAGGTATCCCACAGTAACTTTTTTTCCCTGGGTTTTATGGTTGGTAGTGGAGCTTTAGAACTTTCCCAGGGAAGAAATGCTCACTGCAACTATCTTTACAGACTTAAAAAATCTGCCTGTGTATAAATTTTTCATACCTTTTCTGCCATGAGAACAGTAAGCTTTGTGCAGTAATTTCTGCACACCAGAGTACAGTATGTTTAATAACCAGTTTATTCTGCTGATGTGTAATAATAGAGAAAAAGAATATTTGGAGGAAAAAATGATTTCGTGTGATCTCTAAAATTCAGTAATTTCAGTATCTTTAAATGTATTATCTGTTACAGAAGATTTCTAGCTCGTACCTGTCTTTATTTTCAGAGATAAATTTTTTCAACATGATCATTTCATCTAGCATTTTTCTTTATCAGAAATGATAGCATTATTGCAGTGTACAAGTGAGAGCCAAATGAATCACTTTAATCCTGAACCAGTTGTATAAATGGTGCCTTGACTCTGCAAATACAAAGCATGAAATTCTGAGATCTTCACAAGAATAGATTGCTAATTCAGATCCCTTTTAAGCTTCAACACTTTTCTAAGAATTTCTAAATCTTATCATCATTGATATAATTTCTCTCTTCCAGCTAAACTACTTCCCTGAGTAGTGTAAAAATAAGTTTTACATCTATCCTGAGTAGTCCAGATTCCAAATGCTCATTATTTGTAATGCTTAAATAAATGTGCTGCTGAGAGTAATATAATATTCCATTTCAAAGTACAGTTTAAAACTCATTTTCTGTTTCGTTATCTTCACCTTGAATGACATCTTCGTATTGCTTTAATATGCAAGACTCGATCTGTGTATATAACTGTTTCAATGACAATGCTTTTATTTTGTGGTATTTTTTTAAGACTTAGAAGTTTCTTTCAAGCCATGTCAAAATGTACAAAAAGTATTTCTAATGTTTTTTAGAAGTAGAGTTATATCAATAGGTTCACCTCTAGATTAAACCCCAACCTTTTATGTTTGGGAAGGGTTTTCTGCATAAAGAACTACTCAATCAGAGAGGAAGAAATATTTTAAGTGTCCCTTACTCTTACGTAAAACAGACTAATGGTTAGGATTTTATAGTCATTTATTTGTGGACATCCAAGTATCTATATCTCATTAGTCTGCTTTGTGGCTTTCCCCACTGCAGTGTCCAACTTTATACCTCTTGTGCTAAAAGTTAGATTAAGTTTTCTGTAGTACTGCTCTGGGAAAAAACCAACCCTCTAGCTGATTTCATTTCAATATCTTGTCTCCTAGCCCTGCGTAGATATAGATAACCATAGCATAGGCAATTACCATCAGGTTCTTCAAAGTGGAGGCAATATACCAGTTTTAACCTAATTAAGAGAGTAGAAAAAATTAAATATTTAGTTCTTGCTGCAAGTATATGGAAATTTTGTCTGGTTTTTTACTGCCAACCTTCTTGTATGTTCGTGTATCTAAGCCTGTTGCCATGACTTCCAGTCATGCATCGTGCTCATTAATTCTCCCGTGCTCATGCTGTGAGGAGAGCTGGGCATCTCATGAGTGTGTGTTGTAAGGCTTTTCAGCAATAAGGAAAAGGAGGGAGATAATAGCACTAACTGACCTTTGTGAAACATAATGAAAGACTTAAATTGCTTCAAAGAAATGTATTTTTTCTTGAGTATTCAATGCCTTACACTTGTCATTATTTGTATATTTGTTATGAAATTATCAGTGATTGCACTTAAAATAACCCAAACCAACACATTGTCATGTATTTTTTCAGTATTTTTATTAAAATGTAGTTTAAAATACAACCTGAAATAAAAAAGATGACTCATACTCTGAAATCTTCTGTAATTGAGGTAATGAACACACTGAAAAATAAATAAAATTTTCAAAGCAGTCTTATGTGTTTATGTTGACAATTTTTTTTATTTTTGCTCTCCCAATGTTTTTATTCTGTAGATGAATATACAGAAGACATTGCTGAATTTGCAAATAGCTGGGCTGTACAAGCCTCAGATGATACAGCTTGTGTCCCTACTGCCTCAGATTTTTCCAGTCCTTGCTCAGCCAACTCAGAATCCACTGAGGTAAATTAATTATATTTTATGTATATACATAGAAACATGCATATGTATACATGTATTTTCTTAATCTTCACTGCCTACTGATGATACAAGAATCTAACAATATACACAATGTTGAAAAAGCCTTAAATGCATTGAGGCTTTGGGAAAGATTCAGATCAGGGCTGTTGCTAGGGAGTGCCTGAAGTTCTTCATATGTTTAGCTTAAAAGTACAAAGGCTCAGATTGGACGTGCCAAGTGGCACCAGTCTGCTGGCAGAGCTCTTTATTACTGCATTAAACTTGGGTTTAGTTTCCAGTTCTGGCATCTTACACCTCATTATTTTGGCGACTGTGAAATAGTTGCAGGTCAGCTACTGCATTGACACAAAATGCTTTTCTTTGCATTTCACACTTTTTCATCCTGGGTGGTTTAGGATCAGCATGCAGTCAAGCAGGCCTAGGCACAGAGGACAAATTTTAAGAAGAATAATGAAAGAAATATAATAGTAAATTGAGATAGCACCATGCTCAAATTTTAATGAGGATATAAAGGACCTTAGATTAGGAAAACAAAGCTAAAGAGAATGATGCCTGTTCATAAAATATTGGCTAACTTCCATTTACTGATTCTCTTTAATGCACAGGACATATTCTTCAAGTGCCAAATATTCCTACAGTTTCCTTTTCTCAGCTGTCATGAAAGTATAGATCCGTATTCTTATATTTCAAGCTGTATGAATGATCTTTGCAGGTAAGTACTGGAATTCTTGTGTCTCTAATCTTGACACATGAAATGAATGCTCCGTCTTTTCTGTGGGACCAGAATGAAAGAACATTGAGGGAAGTTGGGAAGAACCAAGTTTGAAATGAAAGAGATGGGGTTTCTCAGGGGGTGATTTGTGTGGGAACAAAGGGCACAGAACCAGCCTGACAAGGGATATTTTGGTTGCTAAGGGCTTACTTAGATTCAAGGAAACACTAGACCAGGTAAATTCATGGAGAAATGCTCATGACAAAAGATGAGTTGCTAATCACAAAAAACCCCATGAAACTTGTATCTGGAGGCCCTGAAACAGAACTACATGGAGATGATACTAGGTAAAAATCTCAACAATACTGGAGGAACTGGGCCATTTTTCAGACACAGCTGGACTGGTTTTTTGCAGGTAACAACTATCATTCAAATTAGTAGATTTTTTACAAAATGGTGCCATTTACTTAAATTCAGAGCTGCCAAAAGAAATTCAACTAATTTGCTTTGGTGGTAGTCACACCCTTTCTGCTGCTGGCATTGTAGGCAACCTGGTATTTTAACCTTAGTTCTCCAGAGTCCTGATTGGTTCTTGTCATTCAAGTTAAACTTGTACTCCAGTAATTGAAGAGATAATTGGGCAATGTACCACTTTCTTTTTAGTAAGGTTTTCAAATGAAGAAGTAATTGTCAGAAACAGGATTTTTTTCCAGAGTATATAGTTCTCAGAGTATCACCAGTTTAATCAAAAACACACAGAAAGGATCACAAGACTAAACATAAGGATCACTCAGTATAAGCCATTAGAACTTGTTAAATTTTTGATGAATGTTTAGTGTTCTGATTTACCATAGAGTAAAATGGAAGAATTTGTGTTTGTAGGCAAACACTGATGTTGCTCAGAAAAGAGATGTTTCCTCTGTGTGGTCTCTGTAACTCTGGAATTTACTGTGATTTTTGAAAAACAATGAAAACCATTTTTTTCAAGTAGGATATTGAATCAGAGCTGTGGTGTTAAGGAGGAGGGTTGGATTTTTTGTGAGCAATCTGATACCTGTTGATGTGAATTTTGTGAATGTTAAAAACCTTGAAGTTTCTGTGTCTCAGAACTTCATTAATTTAGGCTTATTTTGTTTATAAAACAGACTTCTCTTCTTGTGGCTTAGTGTAAATTTATGAAGGTTTTTTGTGTGGTTGTAGTATAACCCAAGTATTCTTTCTATTAAGACCCATTTAATTGGATTAGATAAGAAGAGTTGGAGAGGCTCTGATCACTGTAACAAAGAGTATAGTGGTGTTTGATTTGATAAGGGATGTGTTGAAAGCAGGATACAAACACAATATAACATATTCTTAAGATGATTAATTTTGGAAGCATGATTCTGTGTGGTGAGAGGAAAACTCAGTTGATCTGTCATAAGCATGCTTATAATAGAAATGTCATGTTAGGACTAGTTTATTTTGGCATCAAATCTTCCACAGTGAATGTTGTGAGTTATTCAACTTTCACAGAAATAAAGTTTGGTGGTATTTCACCATATGTGACTTACATCTGAATAAACTTTGAACTTGCCTAAACATTAATGAATGTCTTTTTATTTGATTCTGGTAAAAAGGCACTGTACAGCTTCTTTTGTATAGACTAAAGCAGAAATCTTGTCTTTGCCCAAGGCTGTACTGTAAATCCCTGAACCTGTCCACAGTATTCAGTGGATAATATTTCTGGCCCTGAGAACTTCAGTACAAGGTCAGGAGTCCACTAATAAGGTTTTTCTTGTCTAAGTTCAAGGCAATTGGAGACTTGAAGTTCTCACTTGAACCAGAATGTCTGTTATCAGTGTAGGTCAGAGTTTCTACATCATGCAGGACAGAGAGGCCTGAGATGGGGATCTTGAGACTGTTGAGTTGTCCACTGTTTTCAAGAAAAGGTTCTGTTTCTCTGTCACTTCAAGCAGCTCTTTTTAAAAATTTTAGATTAGTGGTTTTGTTCAGTGTTGTCATATTAAAATGAAACAACTTTTTGTGAGATCAAATGATAAAACTACAATGGTGTATCCAGTTTAGCGCATTCCTTTTTATATTTTCCCTGTGTGCCTTTATGACCGAGTGGTGTCAGCTATGTGTGAAATATCCTGTGTCATGTCACATGGCAGAAATTTTTAGATGGGATTTGTGTTCCTTGACTATTCTCTTATTTTATCATTTCAGAGTGGATGATGATGAAACATACTGCAGGGCAGTGACAGAGTACGCTAGAGCATGCTCTCATGCTGGGTCCCCGGTGCGGGACTGGAGGGATGACTTTCCTGCCTGTAGTAAGACTCTTTAATAAAGCATGCTACGTCACCTTTGAGGTCCTTTAGTTCAAATATCCCATCTTGACAACATTTTTCCTTGTAGAACACAAACCTGAAACTCAGGCTGATCAGCCAGTTTCACTCTTCCTGGCAAACAATGAAGTCAATGATTTGCTAGAGGAATATTTTCATTCCATTGTGCTATTATTTAGATTCATACAAAATTCATGTTTCTGTGGATTTTTTGAAACATCATGTGTGCTGATCATATTCTAGGACAAAGAGCAAACATCTAAGGAGATCTGTTGTAGCTCTTTGTACCTGAGAACCTTTCAGCCTCTACTTGCCTTGTAACAGAATTAACATAGTTAATCCAACTCCTTATTATCAATACCACCCATCAATTGCAGCTCAGTCTCATGCACAAGGAAGGCTTAGAACTAGCCTGAGATACGAACACATTCCCCTGTCACAGAAGCTATAACTTATTTTGGAGAGATGATATAAGTATTTGTTAAAGAAGGACTTAAATATTGACAAGAGCTTCACCATGATTCATCAGTTAAAACTCCTCCAAAACATCCATTTTACTTGTTCTGATTACCTATCTATACCAGAAGAGCTGCACAACGTTTATTTGACAGAAGTAGGTTTTCTAGCATGGAAAAAGAAATTTAACTAATGTTCAATATACCATGGTTTTTTTTTTTTTAGCTGAGAAGTGTGAAGACACCTTTGTTCATCGTGACTGTATCAGTTGTTGTCCACCAACTTGCACATTTGAAAAAGATTGTCTTGGCAGCAATCTGCACTGCTTAGATGGTTGTTACTGCCCAGATGGTAAATATTGTCAATGTTATTTCAAAAAATATGTGTAAAGCTAGTATCCAACATCATAATGATGTCTAAATAGACTGTGGTTAAAGCCTGAAAATTATTAATATTGTAAATTCTGCCCTAGCTGTTGTTATTGTCACTGTGATTCTGCCCTTTATTGTGGGATAAACATTTATCTAGAATACAAAGGTGCCTCAGCATGCAATATCAGTTAAAATCTGGAGCTGTTACTAGTGCTTCCTACAGTCAGACATTGCACATATTTAGTCTACTTTGTTTGAATTATGAAAAAATCTGTAGAAATTTTGCTTAAATAGATTGTGTCATGTACAAGAAACCAAAGTTTCTGAGACCCGTACTGGACAAAAATTATTGTCTGGTCTATGAACCATCCTAGTTCTAGACAGACTAACGATAATGAGATTTCAGAATCGTTTCAGTTTTGAGTCTGTACAGTTTTACATTCTTAAGGCAGACAATTCTCATAAAGCAACGATTCAGAGTGACAACTTCTTATTAGGGAGCTGAGCTCTGAGCTCTCTGCACTCACTGGGCAACTATTTTTTGCTGGTCCTTGTTTAAGACTGATGATATCACCTCCTGGCAGATTGGAATGTTTGAGTCAGATGGGAGAAAAGCAGTGATTCCTGGGTTTGTTAATTTGTTCTATAACTCCTTTATTAACTTCTTTCCCAATAGGTCTCATTATGGAAAATGGAACTTGTATCTCTTTGTCAAATTGTCCCTGTATTTATCACGGAACTGCTTTCCCTGTAGGCTCAAAAATTGAACAAGAATGTAGCAACTGGTATGTGAAAACCTGTGTGTTTCATCTCTCTAGGACTACTGTCTATAGTTAGTTTGACATCATAGTCACACATTTTAAATAATACTTACTGTCTATGTTTTACAGTCTGAGGCCTGTGTATCATGAAAATATACAGGCTATTCTCTGTGAATTCAAGGCATATTAATTCAAAGCTACTTATTTTCCTAAAGATCAGAACACTATTTCTCTGTTTTGTGATTTTTCTTTTTAGCATTTGTGTTGGTGGCATTTGGAACTGCACTGATCATGATTGTCCAGGTATTTGTATTTCATTACTCTTTTCTCACTTCATAACAAAAATGATAAACTTTTCTGAAGACAACAGAACCATATATGATCCAATGTGTTTGGCCACCAATTTAGGAAGAAAGATTAAGCAGGTGGAAATTGACAGTAGCTGTGGGCCAGCTGGAATGAAGCTGTTATTTGCCTGATCTTCCTTATCCTGCCTTTTCCCACTTGATCCCCTACCTCAGTGTGCTACATCCACCTCTTGTTTTCTATCTCTTGTTTATACTCAGTGTTATTTGCCACAGATGGTGTATTTTTACTGCCTGTGCAGTACCTAGGCAAGGTATCAGGATCTCCTCACTTATAGGTGCAACTTTATTGTAAGTAATAAGAAAACCATCATTCTGATGCTGTGGGCTGGATTCTCTCTCTTGTAATAGCAGTTCATGTTTGAATAATGATCCTTGTCTTTAAAGACAGCATGTCTCTGTAATGAGTTACACAGAGGAGCGTGCAGCAGGTAGGTGGTGAAACTCCCTTGAGAGTTCTGTACCTCAGATAAGATTGTATTATGAAGCTTGTGAAAGAAATTTTTTTACAAATTAAGGAGCCCTCTTTGAATGAGGTAGTAAGGCTTAACAGTTGCCAAGCAAGGTTTGACAGTATGGATCTGTAATATAAAACAATTGCCATTGAGAACCACTCTCTAAGTCTTGTGTGTGTTGTGTGTGCATGCGAGGGGTTCATTACGACTACTTTGTTCTGGTCCTAGGGACTGAATTGCTGTTAGTAATAGGAGCAGGTAAGATGTGCTCCCAAAGAGCACCTCCTGCAGCCCAAATGGATCTAGTTCATGTGCTCTGATGCTACCCCATGGTGTGAATGAAAGTGCAGTAAGTGGGGATGAGCTGGAGACTTGTTTCAGCAGTGCATTCCTGATTTGAACTGGGAAAAAACCCCAAAATGTGTGGCCTGATGGCACCTGCATCCAGTTCATACCTGTACTAACAAGCGGTTCCATAAGACCTAAAATGATGGAGAAAGAGGCTTGTCCTCTTTCATACTGAGTCATGGAAAATAAAGAAGAAAAGATTCTAGGATACTTCTGAATTGTAATAAAGAGAAAAATCTGTGGTATATTAGTCATAGGCATCTTACCTAGTTAGAACCAAAAGATTCTGCACATGGATGTGTTCTTTATGAGATGGTATCTGTTAGAAATAGATGTTTCTAGCATAATTTGTTCCTGAATGCCATTATTGTTAGATAGATTAAAGTTAGCCTGGGTTATATACCTGGAAATCAGGAGAAAGTTTCTTTTTTTTCCTCTCACATAATTTGCAGAATAATGATACGTTCTTATGCAAATGAACATTCTTTATACTTTTTCTCTCAAGCTGAGTGCTCCATCGCAGGCAGCTCTCATTTCACGACATTTGATGGACGTCATTTTACCTTTCTTGGGATTTGCCAGTACATATTGGTAAAAGGTACTGGAAAAAACAAATTCACAATCACTTTACAAAAAGCACCTTGTGGGCAGGTAAGCCACATTTTTTTTGAAATGTTGAAGCAATCGGGTCCATCCATGTTTCAGGCAATCTTCTATAAGTTCTACTGTAAACTACTTGGTTATGTTAAATAGAAAATACAAATTGAAAACATCTTACAGCTTTTTCTTGTAATTGTTTGTGTTGCTATATCTTATATTGCCCTTTGTAAAAGCTATTGCAACTTTAGAGGGATCAAGTCTAAAGAGTTACTCATTTATGCACATTAAATGAGTTGTATAAACACCTTTAGTTATAGTACCAACAGATGTCAGGTGTTGGAAAAGCTGTTGGCAGCACTGTAGGTTTAATACATCACTATTTTGGCAAGTTTTTTTTTTTTTTTTTAGCTTGAGATTTTTATTTGGTGTAACATATTTAATTTGTTAGAACAATGCCTTTTAGAAAACCATCTATGAGACTAGACACCACACATACTCGTTTGAAAATATTTTGGCAGACATTCAACAACAGGCTTTAGGAACAAAGGTGCTTATAAAGAGTGCTTACCTGTGTGAGTGGATTTAAGCCTGCTGTTTAGGCTCTCAAGAAAAGGGGCTTTGAGCCTGTGACTCACAGCTGACCATGTGCTGAGGACAGGGATGTCTGAACACCTCCGCAGGGAGCAATGCCCTACTCTGGGATTGTCTCTCAAATCCCCCCTTCAAAATCTTGATTATGAGCTGGTGCCTCTCTGCCTTTCTTGTAAGCGTCTCCTTCTCCTGCATGGATGTTGAGACAGCTGTTTCTGCATTTCAGGTGGCCTCAAGCATGAAATGTTTGGTTAGGTAGCCACTGAGAAACAAGGTTGCCACTCGTAATTACCCTTTGTACAACTCTAGGCATCTTGAAAATTTTCAGGATGAAAATGGAGGGGTCCCTGGGGAGCATAAGACACTTGGTTTCAGCTAATTATGTGTTGGCTTTAGTCCTATATTTAGGTTCATAAATTCTGCCTGGATTGCACACTAAAATGATGTTTGTGACATAGTTTACAGGTCACAATTTTTCAATAGTCAGATAATTATAAATCATTGTAATATAATACTGGAGAATTTACGTCCTTTTTGTCTGTAATCCCAGATCATCAGTACATTTCAGGCTGAGAAACACCTTATGTGTTCCAAAGTGTTTTTCCTACATTGCTGCATTTGTGCTCTGGTTGCAGCAGCTTGATTTCAATAGGGTGCGACTCTTGCTCTGCCAGTGGTTAACCCATCAATGAGCAGTGCCCATGGTGGCCAATAGAATTTTGACCCCAGTATCAGTACCTGGTGACCTCTGTCCACTTACTATAAGACAGCCATAACAGCTAAAATGCATTCTCCTAGCATATGAAGATTATGCATAAGCAATGTTTTATAATGTTGAACATACAGTTTTGAGTGCTTTGTTTAATGCTTTGAGGGGTAGTTTACAACTGATTTACCTGATGACTGTTCTGATATTTCCTTTCTATATGTTTCCCCCCACCCCATTTGTTTGGTTCTCTTTCCCATGGTAATATTAATGACATTGCCAATTTCTGACGGTGAAACATGTTTCCACTTAGAACTTTGACCACGCCTGCATTGAGTCTATAACACTAGTTCTTGAAGATGATGTGAGGAAACAAGTAACTCTCACAAGATATGGTCAAATCCAAACTGTCCCTAACCAAGTTTTTAACCTCAATGGTAAGAATATTACCAGAGTTCACATTCTGTCTCTTACATTCTACAAAACATTTTAATAATATCAGTCTATGAAAAAGGAATTTCTTTAAACTTAATTTATAAAAGCATAAAATCACTTACTTCTTAGAAATTTAGTAATAATTATAGAAATTTACTATTATCATCTATTAAACAGTTCTTCATTATGCCCTCAATTCTTTGCATTTCTTATCTTACAGAGTACCTAGAAATTCCACTCATTTTGTTTGTGTTTAGGGGGAGAGAGGTAAGAAAAAGAAAGGAGGTGAAGAGACCTTGATGCTAAGGTCTAGCTTGTTTAAAGCTTTTTAGACTAAATAGAATAGAACAGAATCCATGTGCTTCGTGGGATCTATATTGATTTCACTGCTGACTTATGTTGTGATTTCAGACAGGTTGCTTCACGTTTTTGGAAAGGATAGTAGAATAAATCAGTCTTAAAAGCATGTTATAAAATTAAGTACTGAAGGTAGAAATGATATTACTAAATTTTTTTAATTTACAATGACCAGGTACTGGAATTTTAGTCTCTTTCTAAAAGAGTAAAGTGACAGTAAAGTTTATACCCAGCAGTTGCACAATGCTGTCCTGAGGGAGACGCAGTGATCACCACGGAATCGAAGCGGGAAAAGAGGAAGTTTAATTTTTTCTACAACTTATATAGATTTCTAAAAAGGAGACCAGATTGGAAGACTGAGGTTCAACCTCTTCAACTACACTGGTCTTAGAAAGTGTCCATCAATTGTCCTTTCACAGAAAGGAATCCAAAACATGATAAAAGTTCTGTAAACATTACTTTGTTTACATGAAATTTCTGA